>CM045991.1:43584542-43587042 GCA_025175895.1 Wurfbainia villosa | reverse complement strand
GTTTAGGGTTTAGGGTTTAGGGTTTAGGGTTTTAGGGTTTATTTAAATTTAAATTTAAATTTAAATTTAAAATTTAGGAAAATTTAAAATTTAAAATTTAAAATTTAAAATTTAAAATTTAAAATTTAAATTTAAAATTTAAAATTTAAAATTTAAAATTTAAAATTTAAATTTAGGTTTTAGGGTTTAGGGTTTAGGTTTTAGGGTTTAGGGTTTAGGGTTTAGGGTTTAGGGTTTAGGGTTTAGGGTTTTAGGGTTTAGGGGTTTAGGGTTTGGGGTTTTAGGGTTTAAAATTTAAGTTTTAGGGTTTAAAATTTGTTTAGGGTTTAAAATTTAAAATTTAGGGTTTAGTTTAGGGTTTAAAATTTAGGGTTTAAAATTTAGGGTTTAGGGTTTAGGGTTTAGGGTTTAGGGTTTAGGGTTTAGGGTTTAGGGTTTAGGGTTTAGGGTTTAGGGTTTAGGGTTTAGGGTTTAGGGTTTAGGGTTTATGGTTTAGGGTTTAGGGTTTAGGGTTTAGGGTTTAGGGTTTAGGGTTTAGGGTTTTAGGGTTTAGGGTTTAGGGTTTAGGGTTTAGGGTTTTAGGGTTTAGGGTTTAGGGTTTAGGGTTTAGGGTTTAGGGTTTAGGGTTTAGGGTTTTAGGGTTTAGGGTTTAGGGTTTAGGGTTTAGGGTTTTAGGGTTTGAGTTTGAAATTTAAGGGTTTAGGGTTTGAGTTTAGGGTTTGAAATTTAAAATTTAGGGTTTAAATTTAGGGTTTTAGGGTTTAAAATTTAAAATTTAGTTTAAAATTTAAAATTTAAAATTTTTTAAAATTTAAAATTTAAAATTTAAAATTTAAATTTAAAATTTAGGGTTTAGGGTTTTAGGTTTAAATTTAAAATTTTAGGGTTTAGTTTAAATTTAATTTATTTAGGGTTTAGGGTTTAATTTAAATTTAGTTTGAGTTTAGGGTTTGAGTTTGAGTTTAAATTTAAAATTTAATTTAAATTTAGGGTTTGAGTTTAAATTTAAATTTAAAATTTAAAATTTAAAATAAAATTTAAATTTAAAATTTAAATTTAAAATTTAAAATTTAAAATTTAAAATTTAAAATTTAAAATTTAAAATTTAAAATTTAAAATTTAAAATTTAAAATTTAAAATTTAAAATTTAAAATTTAAAATTTAAAATTTAAATTTAAAATTTAAAATTTAAAATTTAAATTTAAAATTTAGGGTTTAGAGTTTTGAGTTTGAGTTTAAATTTAAAGTTTAGGGTTTATTTAATTTGAGTTTAAAGTTTAGGGTTTTAGGGTTTAATTTAGGTTTAGGGTTTAGGGTTTGAGTTTAAAATTTAAAATTTAAAGATTTTAGGGTTTATAAAATTTAAAATTTAAAATTTAAAATTTAAAATTTAAAATTTAATTTTAATTTAAATTTAAAATTTAAAATTTAAATTTAAAATTTAAAATTTAAATTTAAATTTAAAATTTAAAATTTAAAATTTAAAATTTAAAATTTAAAATTTAAAATTTAAAATTTAAAATTTAAAATTTAAAATTTAAAATTTAAAATTTAGAGTTTGAGGTTTAGGGTTTTAGGGTTTGAGTTTGAGGGTTTTAGGGTTTGAGTTTAAGGTTTGAGGGTTTAAGGGTTTGAGTTTAGGGTTTAGGGTTTAAAATTTAGGGTTTGAGTTTTAAAATTTAAAGTTTAGGGTTTAAGTTTAAAATTTAAAATTTAAAATTTAAAATTTAAATTTAAAATTTAAAATTTAAAATTTAAAATTTAATTTAAAATTTAAAATTTAAAATTTAAAATTTAAAATTTAAAATTTAAAAAATTTAAAATTTAAAATTTAAAATTTAAAATTTAAAATTTAAAATTTAAAATTTAGGGTTTTAAGTTTGAGTTTGAGTTTAGTTTAGGGTTTTAAGGGTTTAAAGGTTTGAGTTTGATTTGATTTGAGTTTGAGTTTGAGTTTTAGGGTTTGAGTTTAATTTAAATTTAAAATTTAAAATTTAAAATTTAAAATTTAAATTTGATTTAAAATTTTAAAATTTAAAATTTAAATTTAAAATTTAAAATTTAAAATTTAAAATTTAAAATTTAAAATTTAAAATTTAAATTTAAAATTTAAAATTTAAAATTTAAAATTTAAAATTTAAAATTTAAAATTTAAAATTTAAAATTTAAAATTTAAAATTTAAATTTAAAATTTAAAATTTAAAATTTAAAATTTAAAATTTAAAATTTAAAATTTGAGTTTAAGGGTTTGAGTTTGAGTTTAGGGTTTAGGGTTTGAGTTTGAGTTTGAGGTTTAAGTTTGAGTTTAAAGGTTTGAGTTTAAATTTAAAATTTGAGTTTAAAATTTGAGTTTAGGGTTTAAAATTTAAAATTTGAAATTTGAAATTTAAAATTTAATTTAAAATTTGAGTTTAAAATTTAAATTTAAAATTTTAAAATTTAATTTAAAATTTAAAATTTAAATTTAAAATTTAAATTTAAAATTTAAAATTTAAAATTT
>CM045991.1:42781731-42950458 GCA_025175895.1 Wurfbainia villosa | reverse complement strand
AATTGGTTGGGTTGATGAGGCCTAAGGCTAGGTCACCCGTGGGCCATAGACCTAAGCTAGCTTCACCTAAAGTGGATGGTTGAGAGCAGTCTAACCTAGTTACGGAAAATAGGAAGAGGCGTTATGCAATGGCTAGGGAGGCCCCCACACAATATTCCGAGGAGCCTTCGTTCCTCATATCTGTAACAGAATTATTCTCCAGGTGGAGGTGGTGGCCACGTGTACGATGGAGACAGCCCACGACATTACGATGGGGAAGAAAGGAGGATAAAAGGGAGGGAGCAAAGAGGAGAGGATCCGAATTATTCCAACCCAAGAGGGAAGAAGATGAGGAGGAAAAAAGGGGACAACCATCTCGCCGGAGAAGAAGGGCAGTGATTTGTTGTTGTTACATCTTTTGTGTTTTTTCTCGTCTGGTGATATCATTGTAAGAGGTTCTTTTCCTCCACCTCAGGAAATTTCTTTTCTGTAAAGGAGGACCTTCATAGTGAAAGTGCTTGGGCACTGCCCCCGGTGAGAAAGCTCACCTCCGTGGAGTAGGAATCCTTATTTCGAACCATGTTACATCTTGTGTCTGAGTTTCGATTGCTGGTGCTGGTTTTTGCGTTTCATCTTCTTATTCTCTACTGATTGCGGCCTGTGAGAACCCTCTGAGATCTCCCTCAATGCTTCACTGCATTGAAAAGAAGTGAACAGATTTTCCCCGTCACATCAGTTGGCGCCGTCTGTGGGAACCATTAAGCTGGACGTCGAGATGCAACCTGAAGAAGTACAACAACCTGCTACCTCTGCAGCGGAAGAGCGCCCCATCACCCTTCTACCATCGCAGCTGAAGGCCCCGATGGATGACGCTATTACAAAATCCCTCGCTAGGGAAAGGAGAAGGACCGGATATCTGCATCCACATTCCGATGAACCTTCTTCCAGAGGTCCACCCCCAGAAATATCTCCTCCATCTCGTACAACCGTCAATGTGGAAATATTGCCTGGAAGAGGACTTGGGGGAAGAACGCCTCAGAACACTATGCCCTTCACCCATACGCGCAGGGAAGAATAGGGCAAAAGTCAATCAACCAGACCTCCGGAAGTATATGAGCCCAGTCCCTTTACAATGGACATTCTCTCTGAAGTCCCTCCGTCCTACTTCCAGAATCCTCAGATCGATAAGTATGATGGTTCGACGGATCCCGAAGAGCACATATCTCAGTTCGACGGAGCGGCCTCGCTCCACTGTTATACTGATGCTCTCAAATGCCGAGTTTTCCGGACCACCTTAACCGGCTCGGTACAAAAGTGGTTTAATACTCTGCCCCTAGTATCCATCACTTGTTTCGTTGATTTCCGGGGAATGTTCAGCCGGGAGTTTGTCAGCTGCAAGGCGTATTAACATGACACCTCCATGTTAATGCATATCACCCAGGGACCCTCAGAATCCCTTAGAGGGTACCTCCACCGATTCACTTCTGCGGCTAGGAGAATCCCCTCGGCCAGATCCGAATCTTTCAGAGGCGCTGTTCAGCACGGGCTGAAGGAGGGCCCCTTCCTCAGTTCCTTGTTAAGACAACCCGCGAACAGTTATGAGGAGCTACTAAACCGTGCGGAACAATTTATCCACGAAGAAGAAGGATTAAGGGTGCGGAGAGCTGAACGGGTTGTCACAGTAGTCCCAACTGAAAGAGCTCGCCCCGCTGCTCCTCAAGCGCCCCCTCGGTGGGAATATGTGCGACCTTTTCGACAGGAGGCTCCGAGGCCTCGTCCCATGTCGCAGGGTGTTCTCCCTGTGCCGCCGTTACAAATCATGGCCGCTGAAGCGCTTTCTCCTGCGAGGACTTGGAAGGAACGAGAGATGGAATTCTATGATCAACAGGGTCTGCTACAACAACCCTTAGGGTACAGGGGGATCCCACGTACCCCCCCCGCCCCATTCTTCTGTCAATATCATACGGAATATGGCCACACTAGTGGCCGATGTTTTAAGTTACAGGAGGAATTGGATCGCCTCCACACTGCATATCCGCAAATGCGGTTCCAGGCAGGAGGATTGGCACGGTGAGGCCCCCGACCCAATGTAACCCGTCCAGGGCCATATAATCAACCGCCTCAAGTCGCCTTCCCCCAAATGCCGTCCCAAGAGGCTGTTTCTCAGGGAGGCCCATCTGGTGAGGGCCCTTCGTCCAATCTAGATAACACCCCCACACGGGGGGTTATCCATGTTATAGCTGGAGGACCTACCGACAGGGACTCTAACCGGGCGAGGAAATCCTACGCCCGCCTCATGGAGAGTTTGGCCATCGTCACCGACCAAACTATTTAAGTTGCACCGCCCATTTCATTCGGGCCAGAAGATCTACGAGGCGTCCTGTTGCCACACACGGATGCCTTAGTTATTCGTATCTCTCTAGCCAATTATGAGGTGACTAGGGTACTGGTCGACTCGGGAAGCTCCGTCAATATCCTCTTTCAAGAAGTTTTCGGACAGATGCAGCTGGGAAATGCTCAGTTAGAAGATGTGGCTACCCCCTCTTCGGATTCGCAGGGCATGTGGTCCACCCTACAGGGCAGATTTCATTGCCCCTGACTCTGGGTGTAAAACCTAGCCAAAAAACTAGTATAATCCCTTTCCTTATTGTGGACGCTCCGTCCACTTATAATGCTATTCTTGGGCGCCCTTTCCTTACCCTTTTTCAGGCGGTAGCTTCCCCGTATCACCAAAAGTTGAAATTTTCGGTGGGACAATTGGTGGGAGAAGTTCATGGAGAACAAAAGGCCTCCAGAAGCTGCTACGTACAAATGGTTCGGGATGATCAAAAGTAAGCCCGAACCGATGACCTCAAAAGCAAAGCTATTATCATTTCGGATGTCTGCGTCCTGGAGGAATCCCCACCCAAGACTGGCAAAGTGGAGGAAGGAGAACTGGTGGAAATCACCCCAGGAAAGGCCACACAGATAGCACAACAGCTGGAAGCCAAGGAAGAGCTAGTGGCTTGCCTGAAGGAGAACGAGGACATCTTTGCGAGAAATGTGCATAATCTCGCAGGGATCAACCCTCGAGTGGCTGAACACCATCTCAATATCACCAAAGGAGCTCGACCCGTCCAACAGAAGAGGCGACATTTTGGATCGGAAAAGGACAAAGTCATAGCCGAAGAAGTGGAAAAATTGCTAAAAGCGGGTCATGTAAAGGAAATCCAGTTTCCCGAGTGGGTTTCCAATGTAGTCTTGGTCCCCAAGCCTGCAGGGCAGTGGAGGATGTGTATCGATTTCCATGATTTAAATAAAGCGTGCCTAAAGCGCTACCCCTTGCCTCGTATTGATCAATTGGTAGACTCTACTGTGGGATATGAAGTGGTGTCCCTAATGGATGCCTATCAAGGATATCATCAAATACCTTTGGCCAAAGAAGATCAAAAGAGGGTTAGCTTTGTGATTGCAGGAGGGTTATACACTTACGTGGTAATGCCATTCGGATTAAAGAACGCAGGGGCAACCTATCAGCGCCTCATGGACAAGATCTTTGCGGAGAAAAAAGGGAAAAATGTGGAAGTCTATGTGGACGATATATTAGTCAAATCGAAGACCACTCGGGATCTAATCAAGGACTTAAATGAAACCTTCGCTACATTGAGACGGTTTAATATGAAGCTAAACCCTAACAAATGCCTATTCGGGGTAAAAAGTCGCAAGTTTTTGGGGTACATAGTGACTGAGAAGGGGTTGCAAGCCAACCCTGAGAAGGTATAGGCATTATGCAACATGAAATCACCCGTTAATTTGCGAGAAACCCAAAAGTCGGTGGCCAGGATTGTTTCTTTATCCCGATTTATAGCTAGATCGGCGGACAAAGGGCTGCCTTTCTTCAAGATTTTGCGTAAAGCTACTAAATTTCAGTGGGATGATCAATGTGAACAGGCTTTCCAGGAGTTGAAGAAATATTTGGCTGGACTCCCATTACTAGCCAAACCAATAGCTGGAGAACCATTATGGATGTATTTGGCTGTCTCGGAGGGAGCTATTAGTTCGGTTTTATTGAAACAAGAAGGTTCTCACCAGCAGCCTATTTATTATACCAGCCACATCCTGAAGGGGGCTGAATTCCGTTATACCGAGTTAGAGAAGCTGGCATATATCCTAGTGTTAACCGCTCACAAATTGAGGCCGTACTTTTTGGCTCATCCCATCACCGTTTTAACTCACAGCGAATTGGGCAAGGTCGTCACTAAACCCAATTTCTCCGGAAGATTGGCCAAATGGGTGGTAGAACTAAGCGAGTATGATATTCACTACCAACCCTGAATGGTTATCAAGGCCCAAGCACTCGTTGATTTTTTGGCAGAGGTACCTTGCGGCTCGGAAGATGGATCGGCAGCGAAAGATGAGGGATCAGATGCATGAAATATATTCGTAGACGGTTCTTCAAGATCTACAGGCAGCGGCGTTGGTGTTCTATTAATTTTTCCTGATGGTGAAGAAACTCGCCTAGCCGTTCGCCTGGGATATCGAGCATCCAATAATGAAGCGGAATATGAAGCCATTCTAGCGGGATTGCAGGCTGCTAAAGCAGTAGGGGCTTCTTCAATTGTAATCCATTCGGATTCCCAGTTGGTAATATCACAACTTCAAGGTTCTTTCGCGGTTCGGGAGGAAAGGCTATATAGGTACTTGAAGGCTTTTGAAAAAGAAAAAGCTCAATTCCGTCAAGTCCTCTTAAAGCAAATCTCGCGGGAGAATAACAAGAAGGCAGATGAATTGGCTCGGATGGCCAGTGCTATGGAAGGAGTGAAGTCCCGGGAAACGATCCATGCGGAAATCCATACTTCCTTCGCAGTATGCAATGTGGAGGAAGATGCACCCGAATCAAGCCTAATTCCTGATTGAAGGACTGACATCGTATCTTATTTACAGCATGGGAAGATCCCTGAAGAAAAAGCAGCGGCATCCATTTTAATGAGCCGAGCAAAACGGTTTACCCTTCTAAATGGGGACTTATACAAGACTTCTTTCGGACGACCCTTATTGAAGTGCTTAGGAAGTGAGGATGCGGAATGGGTACTCCGAGAGATTCATGAAGGTTGCTGCAACAATCATTTAGGAGGAAGAGCTTTAGCAAGGAAGGCCTTATTAGCAGGATATTTTTGGCCTACTCTCCAGCAAGATGCTGCTCGCATAGTACAAGCATGCATTGCTTGTCAGAAGCATAGCAACCGTTCCGAACGGTCGGCTGAGTTAATGAAAGTCGTGGTCTCTTCATGTCCTTTTGATCAATGAGGAATGGATATAGTGGGTCCGATGCCAGTGGCACCTTTACAGAAGAAGTTTTTGTTGGTGGCTGTAGATTATTTTTCCAAATGGGTGGAGGCAGAGCCCCTAGCCAAAATTACTGAGAATGCTGTGATATAGTTCTTATGGAGAAATATTATTTGTCGATACGGTATTCCTCGGAAAATAGTCAGTGACAACGGACACAGTTCCAAGGGAAAAAGATCCAAGAGTGGTGCCAAAGTCTCAACATTCAGCAGGCTTTCATTTCAGTAGCTCACCCTCAGGCTAACGGACAAGTGGAGGTGGCTAACAAAATTCTCGTTCAAGGATTAAAGACCAAATTGAGGGCTCAGAGGGGAAATTGGGTAGAAGAATTGCAGAGTCACAGTGGGCCTCAACAACACCCAAGACAACAACAGGGGAAACTCCCTTCAGTTTAGTGTACGGGACGGAAGTTGTTATTCCGGTCGAAGTTCTATTAAATAGTGCTCGAATAAAGGCGTACGAACCAAATCAGAACCAACTTATCCGAAGCGTTGAATTGGATTTGGTGGAAGAAAAGCGGGAGATGGCACGGAGGCGGGTTGAATTTTACAAGCAAAGAGTGCAACGAGCCTTTAATAAGAAAGTGATGCCTCGAAGATTTCAAGAAGGGGATTGAGTTTTGTGTAAAGTTAATTCCGCTGGAGACCCGGGAAAGCTAGCTCCGAATTGGGAAGGACCCTATGAAGTAATGTGCCGTGTAGCGGGGTCCGCATATTATCTGAAAGATGACCAAGGCAAAGAACTTCCGCGACCCTGGAATGTCATTCATTTAAAGCTTTTTCACACTGTATGAGAAGTCGGGAATAGAAGAAGAAGAATTATGAGACTCCGAAGGGGTGTACTTATTGACTTGATTGCATTAATTAGACGCAAAGTACCCTTCAAATTTCATTAATAAGTCATTTGTCAGTGCAATACTGATGCGATTGATAAATCCTGAAAAAGAGAAAGAAAATGGAAAGGAAACTCCCGTTTCAAAATAATATATCAAATTACAGCTTAAAACGGTCGGGAGGATAACGACGGAAGCCAACCTCCCAATTTAAAGAGAATGAAGGATAAGTTGGAGGAGGTAATCCTTGATCAGCATATTGCCGAACCGCTTCATTAAATCCGTCCTGATAAGTAGCACGAAACAAAATGACGAGTCGCTCCTGGCAGTTCGGATGGTCAGGGCTCCGATCCCGATGCAACCTCTGGCATTTTTCTTGTTGTTCTTGAAGATTTCGGCGCACGTCAACATAGCGTTGCGACACCTCCATAATAGCATCGGCTAGGATGGAAACATCGTCGGCTCGAGAACTTTGGTCTTGCTGTACAAGGTGCGTCATCTCCACCATATTTTGGCGCATTGAGGCTGAAATTCCCTCCACTGCTTCAGAATAAGATTTTGTTCGGGCGAGTTCAGTGCTCAGTCTTTGGAGGGAAGTCTCTTGCCTGCGTAGACGGGCATGAGCATGCACCCGGGAATTTATGAGGGATGAGTTTTCTTGTACCTCCTTGCATAAGCGGGTGCGGAAATCCTCTATCTTATCCTGTGCTTGCCGGTGTTGAATCTGAAGACGAGCAATGGTGTCAGAGTTCTGTTGCTTCCCCTGGAGGAGCTCTGCTACCTGCCCTTGAAGACGTATTAATTCTCGAGCGGATGAAGACCCCTCATCAAAAGAAGCCGGTTGGACTTCCCGCTGGGGAACGGGTGGCTCCATACCCACTCGCTGTTGTTCCTGTAATGCTGCAATGATATCAGCATCCTTTCGAATGCATTGGCGAGCCTCGGCTAATTGCTCCTGGCACAGGTGCAGTTGTTGTAACAGGAGCCGTTCTTGATTCTGAGCCTTCGCCAAATCTTCCCTTTGCTGTCGCTCTCATTCCAGAGCTTGAGCTCGATATTGATGAAGGGAGCGATCCAACTCTTGATGGTTGGTCAGGGCCTGCATGCTAGTCGTAGAAAAGAAATGGGTTAATAAGACAAAGATAAGGAGGCTAATTGAGGAAACATATCAAATCCAGAGCATGGCTTAGGCCTTCCATGCGAGGAACCACTTCCTCTAAGTTCAGGATCCGAAGACTCCTGGGAGAAAGGGAAGAAGATGGGACGGATGATACTGAGGTGGGAAGCTCGCTTATAATGGGGAGAGTGGGGGTGATATCTATGGGAGGAGAAGGGCTCTTCAAGCGATGAGGGGAGGGGAAAGTTGGCAGGAAGGAGATATAAACCGCCATGGGTTCGGAAGAGGAATTGTATTCAGGGGTAAGAGAAGACAGGGATGAGCCAGCCTCTGTCATTGGCTGACATGAAGGTACATCCTCCCCAGGTTCGTCCTCGGGTTGCAGGGAAGGGGAAGGTGACTTCTAAGCAGCGGGGGCAGAAGGAGAAAGAGTAGGAGAGCTAGGGTTTGTGAATGCCGAAGGGAGTGAGGAAGGAATAATCATCCCGGTTTCCTCTGAGGAGGAGATAACAAGGGTTGTAGGAGGAGGGGGAGAAGAAAAACTAGGTGAAGCAGGTGTGGTGGTGATTGGAGGAGGTGAAGAGGAAGACGGAGCTGACGGCTGACCGGCACTCCTCTTGCGGTGTGGATAACGGCCCACTATCTCCTGGAAGAAGAAAGAATGCATTTTGAGGGTCTGAGAATAAGGAAGAAGGGCTAGAAAAAGGGATCGAAGCCAAGGAGGGTGGCGGCGGAGGAACGAACAAGCAAAGAAAAGGGAGACGAAAAGGCGAAGGGATGAAGATAGCAAGAGAAACAAAGGCAAAGGATCCCCTATAAAAGGAAGGAAGAATGGGCCTATAACCATTATTGGGCCCCTCATCTATGGTAAAGAAGGCCCTAAGTGAAAGGGAAAAAAGGATTTATTTTTCTAAATGACCCATTATGTACTAAAGCCCTCATTTGCTTGGGAAGGGGTGGGTATAGGTGTTCCCCTTCAGGAGGAAACCCAAAATAGGAATGATATGAAGGCCTTGTCTCCTTTATGCTGATGGTCTTTGAGCCATATATATTTAAATTTTTATCCCCGCGAAGCGGAAAATATCCCCGTGTAGTGGTGGAACGGAAGAACCGAAATACCTCGGTAGTATGTTATACTTGAATTTTTATCCCCGCGAAGCGGAAGATATCCCCGTGTGGTGGTGGAACGGAAGAACCGAAATTCATTCGGTTATACTTAAATTTTTATCCCCGCGAAGCGGAAGATATCCCCGTGTGGTGGTGGAACGGAAGAACCGAAATACCTCGGTTGTATGTTATACTTAAATTTTTATCCCATGAAAGCGGAAGATATCCCGTGTGGTGGTGGAGCAGAAAGAAGAAATTCATTGGTTATACTTAAATTTTATCCTGGCGAAGAAATCCCCGTGTGGTGGTGGAACGGAAGAACCGAAATTCATTCAGTTATACTCAAAATTTTTATCCCCGCGAAGCGGAAGATATCCCCATGTAGTGGCGGAACGGAAGAACTGAGATCTCCTCAGTTATATATCACTTTTTGTCCCCGTAATGTGGGAGAAGTTGAAGTCCTTGTTTAACTTTATATTGTTTTATTCCTGTAAAATAGCAGAGTCAATTCATTTAATGGTTCTATATTCCCGGTAGGGTGAAAAGGCAAGAGAACCGAAATATGCCTCAACTATATGTCAGTACGAAAAGAAGTAAAGCACGACACAACTCAAAAGATACGGGAAGAAGAAGATAAACAGGGAAAAGTTCATTGATGCGGAAAAATTACATATTTCAAGTCATTTACAAGAGGGAAATAACAAAAAGAAACCCTTATACATCTAGGGTATTACAGTTCTTTGTTGGGAGGAACGGATGGAGCTCCTTTGTGCGGTCGAGGTTGACGAGAATTATCGTGATAAGGCACTCTGGGAAGATTTGCTTGGCCAATTCCTTTTGGGACCCGACCAGTTGTTGACGCAGGGAGCGATTACTGGCGGAAGTTTCCTTCAGCCGTTGTTGTAAATACTTCACTTGCTCCTCCAGGCTAGATATGTAGCAGCGTTCGTTTATCTGTTCTTCAGCAAGAGAGGAACTGCTGCCCTGTTAAGATATTCTGTCCATGGCAAATAAAAGGAAAGGGAAAGGATGGAAGCTATCAGGTAAGGGGCGGAGGTTTTTATAGCGATGAAGGGGAAGAGTGCATTTATTGGTAGAAGAAATAGGGACAATAAATGCCAGTAAAGAAGAGGAAACGTGGGGGCAGTAGGGGGAAGGTCAACGGGACTATAACTGTAATTAAGAGGGTCAGAATCCCCGGGCAATGATAGAAGAAGGTATGTTCGGACCAGATTACAGTCCTTTTGAAGGCAAAAACCTTACTTCTACGATAAAAAGACAAAAGCAAACATCAGTTCCCTCCCTCATTTTTATTGATATATTTGAAATAGTTACATTAGTTTAATCTATGAAGACCTTCTCTAATTACTTCTAACAGATGAAGCAGGAGAGGTTTCTTTGGGGGGAGAAGGTGCTAATATGACTCTAAAGCGTTCGCCTTGAGATGGAGGAAGGGCTGATGGACCTTCATCAAAAGAAGGAGAAGGAGCCCTTGTTGGGGGGACTGGGATGAAAGCCAGACCTGGTGGAAGTGGGGGAAGTTGGGCAGCATCGCGAGGGTCTCCCACTGTATACTCCCATGTAAAGGGAGGATTCCACACCCTGTTGCGGAAGGAGGGGAAGGGAGCACGAAAGGACCTCCCTGAAGGAGGAGGTGGAGCTGGACTGGGAGGCGAAAATGGAAGGGGGCGAAAGGCTGAAGTGGAGGTCGAGCGGGTCTCTGAATCTTCGATATCTTCAGAAACCCAGTCTTATAGCTCGAAAGATTCTGATTCTGAAGAAATTTCGATGGGGTGGCCCGCTGAAGCCATGATAGTGAGATAGGAGGACGAAGACATGGAGGGCAATGATTTATAATGGAAGGGAAGCGACGGCAGAAGTTCTTGGGAAGGGGAAGAAGACGAAGAGATTGATATAGTTTCCGAAGCAGTAAAAGGAATGGGGAAAACCAACAGGCAAGAGTCATTTAAAGCAAATCCCCGAGCCGAAATCGAGACGAATGTGAATGATATCGGGTCAGACCCTTCAAGCAAATCCCCGAACCAAAATCGGGTCGGATATGAATAATGTCGTTCAAAACCTCCCCAATAAGTCCCCCAAACTAACAAGGTGATTGTGTCATACGACATGGGAAAAGAGATAACGGTATAAAAAGGGAGTAGTTTAAAATTGGTCCAGAATTCCCGACCCGTTAAGAAACATGACAAGATGATGACAACTAAACATATGGACAAATTCATCATTCAGAAGCAAAAGAGAGGCTATTGACAAAATTACTAAAGAAGAGAATAGTAGAAATTACAACTCAAAGAGTTCGGGCGGACACTTAGCTAGCGCCTCCGTGGGATCTAAATAGCTAGTGTCCGTGCCAGGAGGCGGGTATCCTTGTTCAGCATTTTGAGTCGAGGACCCCTCAAAACCTAGTATAAATAAATCCACCCCCTTCTTGACATAACGTCCTTTAAGGTCGGCTTCTTTCTCCTTCAGTTGGTCTTGATATTGAACCACCTGAGCTTGACTTTCCGCCAATTTAGCCGCCAAAGCATCTCTTTCGGTGGCTGCCTTTATAGCTTGCTGTCCTAAGGTTGAAAGAGCTTCAAAGTACTCCTGGTGGAGGGTAGATTGTTGCCGATCCACCGGCGATAAGGTTTGGGGAAGAGCCGTCACCATGGAGGAAATCTCCTGACACTTCTTTGTACAGGATTTCCTGGTAACTTCCCAGGCTTGACGCTCCATATTAAGCCGATGGCGTTCTTGTTGAAGCTGTATAATAGTAGTCGAGGAGTCAGCAGCCTTGATCATGGCGTCCCCAAGATACCCCTTATACTCCTTCAGTTCACGGGTCAGGACGTCTACCTGTTGCAGCTCACTGGATTGTAAGAAGAGGCGTTGTTCAAGTTCTTCATTTTTTCACTACAACTCTTCCTTCTCGCTTCGAACTAGGTCCAATTGCATCATTGCATCTTCACACTGGCCCCTTAGGTCCGCATCCTTGGCCTCTTGCTTGCTTAACCGCCGAACGAGTTCTTTTTGTTGCGTTACGGCGGTGAAGTGGCGAGTCTCCACGCTGGATTGGAACCGAGCCAGCTGGACCACCATGTTGTGGTGTTGGGATGAAGTCTGGAAGAAAGAAATCAATGTTAGTATATGTCGATGTATAAATACGTATGTTAGAGATAAGAAAGGGATAAGAGATACCTCCTCCAACAGCTTGCCCACTTGCTCGCAGGGGCCTTGTACGCCCGACTGATTGAAAAATTTAACCTCCGAGGGGTGCCGAATCTTCATTAGGGATCCCAACGTGGCCCTCGGAGGAACGGGAAGGGAAGGATCCTCCCCTTCAGAGGAAGATGGGGGTCTGATACGACGAAGGGGGGTAGGAGCAGCTCTTGAGTCGGAAGGTATAAGAGCTTGGAGGGACTTCGTATGAGAAGGTGGGGGTGAATTTTGTGCAGATGGGGAGGAATGAAGAAAATGGGAGGGAGAATCCCCTCCTTGAGGAGATGGAGAAGGGACAGGGGAGGTATTGCCTCCTCTTCTTGGCTCATAAATGGCTAGGGATTGAGACCCTGGCTGGTCGGAAGATGAGGGGAGAAGAGCCGATGAACTTGAGGCTCCTTTCTTAGTGAGCCGCAGTTTTTTCCAGGGGGAGGACGGCGCGGCTATTGATTTACCTTTTTTAGTTGAGGGTTTCTTCTTTTTGGCAGCCTCAATTGCCTCTCCTTCCACCAAAGTCTTCTGCATTTGATTATCTGCAAAGTATACTGGTAAGAAAGATGAATAATATAGAAAGGAAATCATATTGCAGGGTAAGTATCACCCTACCTACAGCAACCAAAGTCGTCAAAGGTAGAGGAGACAATCCAAAGTGGCTCAAAAGGGGAATTTCTATTAGGTGGTTTGAGCAGTAATGTAACTCTCCTAATACTCTATAAACCTCCGGGAAGGGGCATTTGGTCCTCATTTCCCGGAAGGGAGGCAATTCGGGAAGATCTACCTTCCAAGTATCAGAATAGGGTAGAGATTCTGGAAGCTGTACAAAAAAGTAGAATTCTTCCCATCCCTTGTGGGAAGTAGGCAGGTTCCAGAATCCCTTGTGGGAATTTTTCCAATGAAATCTTCCAAGGCAGGTCTCTGAACAGCTAGATAAATAGAAGAGACCTGCCTTGGAAGATTTCAATTGGATAAAGCAGTGGAATATTTCAGGGGTTAGGGGAAGGTTTAGGTGTCGAAACACCATGGAAGCTCCTGATAAGATGCGGAAGGAATTAGGGGTGAATTGGTTTAAAGGAAGTTTGGAAAAATGCAAGATATCTAGGTAACTGGAAGGCGCTGGTAGACATAGACCATTAAGAAATTGTTCAGAGAAAAAACACGTCGAACCGGGAGGAGGATTATTAGGCCGATGTAGTTTAGTAGTGAAACAACACTTTATGGAAGGGTCTATGTAGTCGTTCTTAATATTAAAGAAATAATGGTTGCAATCTAACTGGGTTATGGTATGTTCATACCAGGCAGGTGAAGGGATGGTCCTAGGAGTCATGGGTGTGAACAAAGCAGAGCACTTACTCGGAGGTTAAGGAAGAATCGTGTGGGAAAAGAAGGACTGGGTCGCCGAAACGCTGCCGGTGAAAATCATAGAAGAAGAAGAACAGACTGGATTGTTAAACACACTAAAATGATACCTAAAAGGAGAAGGCGGGGGTTTATATAGAGTTTTTAGTGACGATTCGACTGCGCGAAAGGAGAAGGAGAAGCGGGGCCCATGGGCCCGTCGGGCCGCCTCGGGTATACATAGGGGAGCTATAAGGGAAGGAGCAAATTCAAGTTAAAAAATAAAGAATAGGGCAGAAACTTTATATACATTTGGAAAGTCAAGCTTATAACTTCGCTTGACTATTTTTCGGGGTTGACTAATGATACTACTGACAACTTTTTCATATAAATCCAGATAAAAGGGTTAACGTGTAACCCCGGATCCGATCCAAAATATTCGGCTCGCCGAAGGGAAAAAAGGAAGAATGATTCAGACGCGAATAACAGAAGCAATTGGTATGAGAGAGTTAGCAGAAGCAATTGGCACGGGAGAGTTAGCAGAAGTCATTGGCACGGGAGAGTTAGCAAAAGCAATTGGCACGGGAGAGTTAGCAGAAGTAATTGGCATGGAAAAGAAGAGACGGAAGGCACTTCGCTAAGGGGTCGGCTCAATCTGATCGATCCGAAGGAAGTTTGGCACGGGAAAAAGAGGAATTGGTTCGGGTTGATGAGGAGCCCTAAGGCTAGGTCACCCGTGGGCCATAGACCTAAGCTAGCTTCACCTAAAGTGGATAGTTGAGGGAGACAGTCTAACCTAGTTACCTGGAAAATAGAGAAGAGGCGTTATGCAATGGCTTGGGAGGCCCCCACACAATATTCCGAGGAGCCTTCGTTCCTCATATCTGCAACAGAATTATTCTCCAAGTGGAGGTGGTGGCCACATGTACGATGGAGATAGCCCACGACGCTACGATGGGGGAAGAAAGGAGGATAAAAGGGAGGAATCAAGGAGGGGGGAGAGGATCCGCAATTATTCCAACCCAGCAAGAGGGAAGAAGACGCCAGAGGAAAAAAGGGGACAACCATCTCGCCGGAGAAGAAGGGCAGTGATTTGTTGTTGTTACATCTTTTGTGTTTTTTCTCGTCTGGTGATATCATTGTAAGAGGTTCTTTTCCTCCACCTCCGGAAATTTCTTTTCTGTAAAGGAGGACCTTCATAGTGAAAGTGCTTGGGCACTGCCCCCGGTGAGAAAGCTCACCTCCGTGGAGTAGGAATCTTTATTCCGAACTACGTTACATCTTGTGTCTGAGTTTCGATTGCTGGTGCTGGTTTTTGCGTTTCATCTACTTCATCTTCTTATTCTCTACTGATTGCGGCCTGTGAGAACCCTCTGAGATCTCCCTCAGTGCTTCACTGCATTGAAAAGGAGTGAACAAATTTTTCCCGTCGCATCAGGCAAGTTTGACAAGGTGAAGCTAGATCAGTGGCGACGTCTACCTTGTAGAACTGAAGGACGGCATGATTGACCTTCTTATTCTTGTGCTTTACAACCCTAACCAGACTTTATGAAGACTAAATCCTAGTTTGAACAAAAAAAAAACTAGGAATGACAAGCTTGACCAGGTGAAGTTTGATCGGTGGCGTCGTCTTTCTTGTAGGACCGAAGGAAGGCGAGCTTGACCTTCTTATTCTTGTTCTTGATCATCATGGGCTTGGTGTAGGTTTTCCCCTTGCGTTTTTTTGCCGCCGCCGTTGGGACGGAACACCAAGTGAAGGGTGAACTCCTTTTGGGTGTTGGTCTACGAGAATGCGTCCGCCCTCAAGCTGCTTCCCAGCGAAGATGAATTGTTGCTGGTCCAGCGGGAAGCCCTCAAGAGAGATTTTTCTTAAACCTAATTCCATGAAATCCGGACATGGCAAAATCTAACAGAAAGGAGATGATTTTTTTATTTTTTTTATTTTTTGCATTTACTTGGGCGTGGATCAAAGCAAAATGAAAAGGAAAGAAGAAGAAGATGAGTAGATGATGTACAACTAACCAAGATCTGGGCGGCTAGGGAATGGGAGGGTCCGCGCTGGGAGAGCGCGTTGAGCGCCACTTCCGCCGCCGAGTGCTCCGCCTTCCGCAGCGTCAAGCAGAAGCTCGGACTCTCGAACACTTCCCCATTAAAGTTCACGGTCGCCTTGAACCTCGGCGCGTGATCCGGCCCCTCCCGTATGCACGTATACGACGGCAGGTTGAAGCATCTCTGCTGTGCCAGCTCCTGCAGCTGTTCTTATACATCCTCGCCTCAGTCAGCACCAGTAAAGTGCTGAAACCGAGATCTCATGGTCACGGAGATGGTGTCCGGGGACTCCACCTCAAGAATGATCATCCACCCCGTTAGCGTCTTCACAGAGATCTACATCGTACAAGTCACACAGTGTTTACTAAGGTTCAAGATCCATCGACGAGACGAGCTACTGCTGATGTTGTCTGATCACTCCACCTCAAGGGTGATTGTCCACCTCGTTGTCGACGTCTTCACGGAGATCGTACCAGCCACATATGAGCGACGGCCGAGTTCGGTTAGGGATCCTCCGCGAGAGCAAAGGAATTTTATAGGTATCGAGTTGGGGTCTGTGTTTCCCAGGTAAACATCGTCGATTTTCTTTTTTAAGTTTTTTATTTTTTATTCCCAAGCCCGCGAACAAAAACTTTTGCCGTGTCAATTGTATTTTTTTCAAATTTAACATGCGGTCACGTGCTAATCGCGTGGTCGCTGTGAACTTTTAATTTTATTCTATAGCAGATATAGCCTATTTATTATTTGAATATCTCACTATATCAAAAAAAAATATTTGTATTTATGTTGATTTACGTTTTAATCAATTATTTGTTTTTTTTGTGTTTTCTATATGAACCTTTTATCAATTTTGTATAGATTAATATCAATTTATTATCAATCTTTTAGTGCAGTCACTGAGTTAGCGCTCTGAATTTTCATACGCTAATTAACTGAATTACGAATATAAAAATAATAATATATGATACAAAAAATAAGTGAGGTAATACAAAAAAAATACAAATTAAATAAGTGGAGTTTATCATTTTAATTAGCAAAAATAGTTAAAGCAAATACATCAACAAAAAAAACTCACGGAAAATATTCTAAAAAAAATTAGATATATCTGAATCGAGAAGGAACAACTCGGGAGACTAATAAAGTGTTGAGTCGGTAAGAAGGCGACTTGAGATATTGAGGGGGAGATGAGTTAGAGAGGGATTAATTCATGAGGCCAATGGATCGGAGACCCAAATTAGAGAAAGAAATAATAAGTCAGTTAAAGTGGGACCTTATGAAATATTCCCTTAAAGGTTTGTTAGAGTTCATTTATACACGTCATCATCTTTAATAACGGATTGAAGATGTCTCATAGGTTTCACAAAAGATTCCTTATATAGTAATTCTCTAACGGTTTAACAACATTATCGTCCCGATCGTGCATGACTTTTCACATGGACAGTCATCCTTGTAATTTGTTACGCAATAGCTTGCCCTAAAACATCAAGGAGGAGTGTGTTGATGCAAGAACTCCTATGTTTTGATATATGAGCAAGGTTTAAAATTAGGATAATATTGTGATTTCATATATGTGTTAAGAATGCAGATTTAATAGGAAAACCCTAGTAAGGTGTGTTGACCATATACTTGGCAAGAGTCTTGACAGATCATGAGGATCGGACAATAGGCATGAAGTCCATATGGGACTGGATATTTGATAGAAGACCGAGTGGGTCAGGAAGACCGAATAGTCGACAGGAATCCCAGCTGGGTTAGGGAGACCAACAACTAGCATGAAGCCCTAGTGGGGCAAATCGGATGTCGAACAAGATAAGTTTGGCTGGGCAGTCGATAGATAAGCCTAAAGTGAAGAGGTGAGGTCGAGTCTTCAAGTGAGGACAAAATTAGGCATCGATCCGATGAAGGGTGTGTGTTTGACTCGGAAGTCGAGATCGAATAATATTACTACTGACAAATAATATTATGTTATGTTTTGTGCTAATCTAGTTTTTCAGGCGCCTCCAACCTAGTCAACTGGATGTTGAGATGGCAATCGGAGTTGTCAATCGACTAGAGATCGTACAACTGAGATGGTAGATATTTCAATTGACTAGACAGAGTCCAAGCAACTGGGATAGAAAAATACCAAAATTGCGGAGGATCGGAGCCAACTGACATGAAGTTGACTGGAAAGCTAAGAATACTAAATCGATGGGTTGATTTAGAGTCAACTGGAAAGGGTTTATAAAAGAAATGGAAGGTCAACTCCGAATTAACTATTCTATTCATTCCTCAAAGTGTTTCGTCTTCGTTCATCTACAAAAGCTCCTACGGTCCATCCCAACACTCCGTCGACACTCTGAGCTCATCGTCTAAACTTAAACGTCGATATACCTTTTTTTTTACATTTATTTTGTACTTCATTTCTAAGGAATGCGTGCACCTCTCCCTACTTCATTTCTAAGGGATTGTGTGCAGCTCGCCATACTCTGAAAATAAAATGGCATAATCCAATTAATTCACTTTTCAACCAATATCAATTTAAATCAATCGCCAGCAATAGCGCCAAAAATTTGATGCACGTAGATCGAGTCTTCGCCTTTGAGGTCAAAGATCGACTTGTGCTCAACTACTACAAGTGCACGGTTCTCGTCAAGTAATAAATTATCGATCCGACAGTGACTGGTAATTTGAGTATTGATTTACTAAGCAAATGTAGATTGTCCAGACCAAATCAGTTGGATGATAAGCAAGAGTTGAAAGTGAGAGAATGGGGAGCAAGAAGGTTGAGAGATCACTTTCACAGGGACATCACTGTCACTAGGTCCCTATTACGATCGACGGGATGATTCTATGTTTTCGGTTTCACCTAAATGATTGTAAACATATGTCTTGCTCCTAACTCTTAATGATTTTTCATGTAGGTAGGATATCCTATTTTATCCGATGTGATCTTATGGAACTACGTCGGATTATCCTATTTCTATCCAAGTTTTCCTTTCTGATCAATAGAGCTCAAGAAGTTGCTATTACTGAGTTGCCCTTGTCATTGGGTTTCACAACTTCTCTTAGTTGATTTCTCCTTCTTCGGGCCTTCTACTGGAATAAGTTCATTACGTTCTATGACACTTGTGGATCCTCATGGTAAATCGATTTCACTTACGGTATATACATGCGTAGATGACCTTAGTCGCCTGGGGAACCCGTCACGAGAACTCCACCGAATAAATTCTAGACTTAAATCCTCACTCATAGTCAATTCCCCATGTCTCGGTTCTCTATGGGTCAGAGGATTGGGCTCTCCTTTCGATCACAGGCTTTGTCAAAAGTCGTTGGATTCGGTCAACAATAACAATAGTCGACTGATGGTATGCAGCAGTTGACTGTTGTTGGGATCAACGGGCAAAAATAGCTCTGCTCTATTAAAAGAAGTTAGGGAAGCTTGGAAGAGGCTAATGCTTTCATTCTAAATGTTCGTCCTAAGCTCCCAAGTCTTCCTCTAAGCTTTCAAGTATTCTTAATCTCTTCTTCCTAAACTTAACTCCATATTGTAAGAAGAAGAGTATGATTGTAAAGAAGGCTTCTCCACCTTGGTGTTCTCATCAAAAAGAGGTTCTAGTGAAAGCTTTTGAGGAGTGATCCACCTTACAGATTGTCATGGAGTAGGAGTGTCATCTCCGAACCACGTTACATCGACGTGTTAGTGTTGTTTTCTTTGATTTTCTTTCTAATTATTATTTTGCTTGTATTGCTTTCGCTAACTAACTTGTAGAAATCAAAGAAGTGTTATTCATCCCCTCTAGTCAATCCTCAAGAATCCTATAGGTCAATCGTGTGTAAAGCTGGAAACTCGATTGGAAAAGGCACGAACGTGTGTCGCTCCGGAGAAAAAGCTTCGTCGTGCCTTTTACACACGGTCAACTGTCTTTGCGACAGAATGAGGCACGATCGTGTGTCAAACACATGACCTGTCGTATTCTTCTCTGGATCATCCGCGAACTTCATTTCTTTTGATCAGGAACATGTCGGTGTCTTAGTACACGACCAGAGCATGTCCCCTACAATCCGTGCTCCGCATAATGCTTTATTTCGCTTCAATTCTTCTCCCTATCAAGACAAATAAACAAAAGTAGATATCTGAACAAAGATAATGGCAAAATGAAGTAAACAAAGATAACATATGATACGACACAGATTTTCTGCCTCTTCAGAACGAAGGTGTTGAAGAGGCTTGGGGTGCTCTCCGACCGCAACAGTAAATAAAAAGATGATGACATGAGATTTAACATGGTTCGGAATTCAAATTCTTACTCCACGGGTGAGCTCTAGAGTGAGCTTCGACATTAGACACCTTTACTACAATCCCTTTTTATCGGAAGTACTTCCGGAGGTGGAGAAACCACTTATAGATAAGAGCTTATACAAAATAAAGGAACTAACACACAGATGGTTCTCCCTCACTCATACTCCGCTGAGGATGTTTCTTCTCCTTACCAATCCACCTCTTCATCCTCCCTCTCCCTGTCTCCCCGGACGAAGAAGAGATAGAAGAAAAACCGCCCAGAAGCACGTTTGCGTTCTCCTCCCTGAAGTAGAGAGTCCTAATTGATAAAACTGATCCCCTCTTCTTCTTCCATCTTCCTTTCCTTTTATCCTTGCCGCTCCTGAGGTTAGCTGTCGTGTAATAAATCGTCTGGATCACCGTCCACGTGGAGGGCCATGCAGGTTCAAGGATTCATATTGTTATGTTGTTGGCGAGAATGCGCTATCGGGAACCTTCTGTGGGACCTCACGAGATGCCCTAGGTGGTTATAGGATATAACAAACTTCCTACGTATTGTGGGGTCCTCCCTTTCCTTCGTTTTACCTATATGTCATTCCCTTAATAAACCATTCTTGCTATTTTCCCAACTTCATCCTTCTCCCAGAGTCATTATTTTTCTAATTTGGCTCATTTTCCCAAGCTATTATTCGACGTTATTCAGGCCATCAAGTTGATGTGCTCAAGTCGGCTCCCCGAGTTACTATTTGAGCCACCTTCTCGATATGCTTATAACTCAGATCGGCTCTCCGAGTTGCAATCCCCTCAGCTCTGTCTAACCCTCTGAGCTAAGCTATGCTTGACTCGGGTATATATTCTGAATTGCGGTCTTATTCATCTAATCCTACCTTCTAATCTTAGCCTTCCATTCTTTCTTTCTTTATTCCCTAAATTGGGTTATAGCAGTATCAATATACAATGAATATCATAAAAACGATGTAAGATGTGCACTAAAATAATGACTAAAATCCTATATAAAATGCGTACATCAAAGCATTTATTCTCAGCTCGACACGACTAGACTATTTGTAAGCACTGGACCATCCGAAGCACTTATTCTTAGCTCAACACAAACAAAGTCAACAATCATGTTTATTTGAGGCAATTCGTAAGCGCTCAAGTTAATTATTTTCTTAGTTACTAGGGCAATTTGTAAGTCGTCAAATCAGTGATCTTCTTCTCAAGGTGATTTGTAAGCCTTCACATCATATTTAGCCAAGTTCATAAGTCATTAGTTCGGTCGACAGGAAATTGTTGATAAATATGATATCCCCGACTAAAGGAACAATGAGCAGAGATATGTTCTGACTCATCAGAGTGAATCGTCTAACTATTTCGGTGGATACTAATGGTACAACTAGAATTTACCCAAGTTGAATGAGGATATCTGGAATTCCTAAGTCTTATCGGCATCTCACGAGCACTGTGTTTTCCCGAGTCAGTATGGTCGGCATTCCTTACGCTCTGCGACAACATTGCACGAGCCCCATCCTTCCCCAAACATCATCTGATTTTTGCAACTAACTCGCTTGCTTTAACTGCGAACTCCTCACCTGAGTGCCCGTGCATGCCTGAGCACACACGCATGTCGAACCGCAGAACTCCTCACCCGAGCACCTGCTCATTCCCCAACACCAACACCCACACATTCCTGAGTGTCGAGTTCCTCACATGAGTCCCTGTGTGCGCTCGAGCACCTACGCACGCCCGAGTCATAGAGCTCCTCACCCGAGCACTCGCTCATTCTCCAACACCTGTGCATTCTCGAGTGTCGATTCCTTTGCCTAAGTGTTCGCGTGTGCCCGAGCATGCATCTGAGTCATGGCTGTCAAGATAATCCTTAAGTACTTGAGAAGAACTAAAGATTTATTCTTGGTATATGGAGGAGGTGATGTGGTAGTAAGCAGGTATACTAATGTCAACTTTCATACGGATAAGGATGATTCCAAATCCTAATCTAGATACATATTGATCTTGAATGGAGGTGCGGTGAGTTGGAAAAGTTCCAAACAAGACACTATTGTTGATTCTACTATTGAGACAGAATACATTGCATCTTCTGAAGCAACAAAGGAGGTGGTATAAATCAAGAGGTTCATTACTGAACTTGGAGTTATTTCGAGCATTATTGGAGCATTACCGATTTACTGCGACAACAATGACGTCATTACACAAGCGAAGGAACCACAGTCTCATCTGCAATCCAAGCATATACTTCGCCATTACCATCTGATCAGAGAGATCATAGGTATAAGAGATGTACAAAGAGAGAAAGTTCCCACCAATAGGAATCTAGCAGATCTCTTGACAAAGTCTCTTCCCTAAGAAAAGTTCGAGAGACATATAGAGGCCTATGGTATTAGATACCAAGGTGATTGATTGTAGGCCAAGTGGGAGTATGATGTAATTGAGAGGTGTCCTAAGGTAATCACATTAAAGGTTATTAATAAAATTCACTATTTGAGTATACATTATCTATGTATTTAATTGGATCTTAAACTCATGTACTGAAGTCCATAATACGATACATAATGATTGGATTACAATTAGTGGGTATCTTATCATGTATAATTATGTAAGTATTGAAACTATCTCTAGTCGAAGAATTGATGGTATTGGACATCATCAATTCTGTGAGACTAGCATATGTTATGCTCCTTGGTTCATTCAAGCATTCGGTACTCACTAAATGGAAGCATAGGGATGCTTAGAGTGAACATGTGGATGCTAGTTACTCTGATTAGTTCATTGGAGTGACCTGCTATGAGACTTCATATGATTCTTTATGTCGCTGAAGATCTCATTGCAGTTCGAGTGCGAGATTCTTTAGACTTGAGGTTTTCAAGTCATCTTGATTATAGCGCCTTATACTTTGACTTTTTTGCAGCATCTCCATGGGAGGTGTAACTCCAGGTTTATTGGGTATAAGTTAAAGTGATTAAAGATGTTTGAATAGCCCACAAAGAATTCATCACTCTTGTAAAAGGGAGATGTATACCCTAGGCCTCTTGTTAGGGTTGTTACTCAGAAGTCTCTGGTCAGAGCAAATATATTAAGAAGATGGTTTTCTTGGAAACATGTAAGAGTAACTTGAATCCACAGGACAAAGAAACTAACTTGGACTAGGTGTGATGTAGTCAACCTAGTGAGGATGAGCACATAGACCATATCTTGAACCAAGTGGGTATAGGATGTGTGAAAGGAATAAAGCACGAAAACAATTGTAGTTGCGGAAAGTTCCAAAAAAGTTCTAGAGTCGATTTAGACTTTTTGATCAATTGGGGGTCATGATGCACTACTATGTGTCACTCATGATATATTCATAATTAAAGGTTAATTATGAATGACCAATATAGCCGGGAATCTATTGGATCACACGCACTACGAGTGATCTCAAAACGTAAAACAAGTCTAAAAATGATATTCTCAATGAGAGAGGATATATCTAGTTGGACTAGGCCAAGAGGGTGTGAGACGGAGGCTAAGGAACCTCCTATAGACATGCTGAGGCTTAGCACAACCATATCGCACTTAAATGAAGCTAAATAAACCATACAGAGCCTCGCACGATCGTACCTAACCAGGCACGGGTCGTGCTTAGCTCTGATCGAAAACGGCCAAAGCCAGGGTTGTGCCCAGCAGGACATATGGTCAGTCGTGTGTCCTGGCACAACCATGCCTTTTTGGCATGGTCGTCCATGTGTCCTGGCACAACCGTGCCTTTTTGGCACGGTCGGTTGTGTGTAGGACACATGGTCGTGTCGCGGACGGTTGCATTTTGGAGAATTTTCTTAAGGAAATTTCTTGGGTTGTTCTTACCCTAATTATGGGATAATCATAACAAGATATGTTTCGTTTAAGCCTCATAAGATGCCTAATCAAGAGATCTATAAATAGATCCCTTGATATTCTTTGGAGGTAATCTTAGGTTTTCTTTCTTGGTAGTCATCTTTCTTCTCTCTCTTTCCCTCTCTTGTCTCTGTCGGTTGGCTAGCACCAATCGGAGACAAAGACTTGTTTCTCGAGGAGTTGTCTCAGGTGATCCCGACGTGGAAACTGATAGAGACAAAGCCCGTTGGTCTTGCTCATAGTTTTGACAGATTAGATAAGAATCATCCTTATATAACTTCTCTCCTTCTCAGTTTTACATGTAATTATGTCAAATCAAGTATTCCTGGCCTCAAGGTGATGTCTGGGATGAAATAAAAATTATTTTATTTCCTTTTCCGCTGTGTATATCCTAGCATCCTTCCAATAGTGTGGCTCAATTACTTTGGATGAACATACTCTAGAGGATTATGAGCTACACTACTCCAAAGTCAAAGTTTATTGTGATAATGTGAGTACTATTAATTTGATAAAAAATTCAGTACATCACTCTAGGAAAAAACACATTGAAGTGAAGTATCACTTTATTAGAGATCATATGACAAGAGAAGACAATGAATTTAATTATATTGAATCCAAGTCTAACTTTGCCGATATTTTCACCAAGACTCTCCCCGAAGCAGAATTTACATCACTTAGGAGAGAACTTGGAATGTGCTTTGTAGAGTAGTTGGTATATGTTTGCATGATCTCATATTAAATATCTAGGATTATACCTTAATACATCTCACAAAGTACCTAATAAACCTTGATTTTTATATTTATCCATTTAGAAATCATGTGAGATGTTAGAAAGATATATTTGGTTCATCATGATTGTTATGATGCATTACTATGAACCAAAATGACATCTAGAGATATGAATCCTTAATTAGACCAATAATTGAGACAGCCTGTGTATAATTAATGTGCACATAACTCTAAAAATATGATTGGAAATATCAAATAAAATGCTTTTCAAATTGTGTTTATCATGTTTTGAAAGACAATGTTTATGTGTTAAGCAAAAGTAGTACAATGTTTTGAAAACCACTAGAGTTTTTGTTAGTTTCAAAATTTGTATCAATCTCGAAATCTAGAGGAGATATATTTTTCAATCTGTTTTTTCTTGATAGAAAATGAGTTGACAAATGTGTCTGTAAAATTTCATGAATTTTTGACATTCCTAAATTTATTTATGCATTTTTTATTTCCGATTGAAAAACTAAACTACATTTTTCAGACAATAGCAGTCGACTGCTGCTAACACCACTCCTAAGAATTTCTAACTCTATGTTATGATTAGAGGAATTTTTAAATGATAATTGTTTAAGGCAAATGAAGAGTAGGACTAATTGATGCAATGGTCAAGGGGAGCTTTTCCTATGAAATATATCTAAACCCAAGACCTAAGTGCATATGTTTTATTGTTGGTGCAAAGTTAGGCAATACTCTTATCCATGTTTTTATATTTTGCTCAAAATGTTAAAGATAGAATGTGTCTTGGATTAAGGGGAAGCCTTAAGTATATTTATTCCTTAATTCAATGCATAAACACCTTATTCATATATGACAAGATTAATGTCAACATTGAAATATTGGATTTTCATTTATCTCTTTTTTATGTGTGTCAAAGGGGGAGAGGGAAAGACTTTAAGTTAGAATTCATGTTCATTAAAAAAAGTGGCATATTGTGTTTACATATGTGCTTTTACATTATGATTTATTGCATATTTAAAGACCTAACTTAAATGATTGTCAAACATCAAAAAGGAGAAGATTGTTGGTGTAAAAATACTCCAAGTATTAATTACTTTTAAGTTTGAATAATCATTTATAGTTAAGCAATATTGGTCATTTAACATGAATGTTAAGTGACAGGTATAAAGAAAGTCAAAGTGTGAAGACTCAAGGGTAAAGTCTTGGCAAGAAAAGTCCAAGAATGAGAATTTGGCGGTGTAAGTCCAAATGTATAGTCTTGTCAGCGTAATTACAAATGAATCTTGACAAAGAAGTCTAAGGATGAGGTTTTGGCAGCATAAGTCCAAGTGTGTAGTTTTGACGACATAAGTTCAAGTTAAACCTTGGTAAAGGAAGACCCTAAAAGTATGACAAAATCGAGAGAAACTTTTGAAGGCAAGCTCAAGGATGAAGGAGTCGTGAACTCGGAGAGATCCTAAGGGTGCGAGGTTAATAAAAGAGCTTGAACATTTAGTCTAGGCTTAGGGGTTGGTTTCAAGTATGAAATATTCATACTTGAGGTGTACCAATCGACTGATGTTTGAATCAGTCAACTGGTGAAGTAAAAACAATCAAGTAGATTGTTTAACAGTTGACTGGCTCTTTGACCAGTCGACTGGTCTTGGTTGCTCGACACTCGGGAAATTAGAGTCGAACTCAAGCTCAAGTTAGCACTCAGACTCGGGAAGCTTAGTTATGATCCAACAGTCGACTGTTGTTTTGAGCAATTGACTAGTTGTGAGAGTCGACTGATTGAGTGCTCGACACTTTAGAAAATCTACTGTAGCGCGGGCAGTTGGCTAGTGCTTTGGACTAGTCGACTCACCACTAGAAATCGATGGTTAGGGCTTAGCAGTCGATTGGCTTTAGTGGACATGAGTACAAAAGGTTTTCCAATCAGTTGTTGGCTTATAATAGTCGACTAATAGCTCGGACAGTCGACTGATCAAATATCCGTTGAGTGGTGACGATTGAGATTAGGCCTCATCAGAAGCCTTTGGAATCGATCAACAATAGAACCAATCAACTATTGGTATGCAGCAGTCGACTAACGAAGGACTTGACGAATAGAGACGGGCAAATGTTCATTTCTCTATAAAAGAAGAGCCTTGAGGGCTTGAAGAGGTTAATGCTTTCATACGAAATTTTCATCCTCTAAGCTCCCCAAGCCTTTTCCTAAATTCTTAAGCTTCAAACCTCTTCTTCCTAAGCTTACCTCCACAATCTTGTAAGAAGAAAAGATCATCTTGTAAAGAAGGTTTCTCCACCTTAGTGTGCTCGTCAAAAGGAGGAGTTTTAGTGAAGGCTTGTAAGGAGTAATTCACCTTAAGGATTGTCGTGGAGTAGGAGTTTCATCTTCGAGCCACGTTACATCGATTGTGTTAACTTTGCTTTTGTTGATTTCAATTTTAGTTTTGTATTTTTTTATTGCTTCCACTAATGACTTTGTGTAGAAATCAAAAGAAAGGCTATTCACCCCCCCCCCCCCCTCCCCCCTAGCCATCACAAGATCCCCTAAAATTTTTTGAATGCGAACCATCATAACTTTTCGTTTAGTTCCCACAGACGATGTCGATTTGGTGGGTCTCTTTTCTGCATGCTTGAACTCCTCCTCTTCCCTCTTCTACGGAGAGTGGTTAGCTTTTAGAGTTGTCGTCGTGCCTTCTAGGATACAAAGGAAGAGAATGTTAGAGGTGGACTAGCTTTATCAGTGCAGCTCCTCCGACACTCAAATCAGTGTTCATCGGATAAAAGAGAAAATGTTGTCAAGTAGAGAAGAGATGAACAACTGAGGAAAACTTGGGGAAAAAAGTTATCTCCGTATACCAAAATAGAGAAAGAATCATCCTCTTTCCCCTTATCTCTCTAGGCTTTATATAGTAGGTAGACATCGCCTAGTCAACCATATCTATCCACCTATCATATTCCTTGGAGGATTGTTAGAGGACAATCGTTACACGAAGTAGCCACCATTTCTGACATGATCCTTCCTTGATATATGATGAGGAGACTAGAATATTCCATGTGATTTGTCACATATGCAATATGCATCAAGTACTCGGGAAGATAAAACAGGACCCAAGATGGATTGTTTTTCAGAGTGCCTAGATGAAAATGAATGGTATGAGAGCTCGAGAGAGCAGGTGGTAATCAGGAAGGTTGATGACGTTTTAAGAAAACTAATAATGCTCAAGAGACCAACATTACTAGGGAAATTCATCGATTCTCGAGAAAACCTGTAAGGCTCGGGAGAAGTCAATAATACTCGAGAAAGACTATAGTGCTTGAGAAAGTCAATAATATTGTTCGAGAAAAGTCAATAGTATTTGAGAAGGCCAATAGTGCTTGGGAAAGATTATAGTGCTCGAGAGAAGCCAATAACACTCGGGAGACTAGATTGTGCTCGGGAAAACTAGGAGTACTCGGGAGAACCGATGGTGCTAAAAAAAAAATCAATGATATTCAGATGGCTAGATGTGCTCAGGAAAATCTGAAATACTCGGGAGTATTGATGGTACTTAAAAAAATCATTGGACGACCATAAGCCTTTACTCGGGAATCTCGAAGAGTATCAATCTTATTTAATTTTTTTATCTCTTTAACGGTGAGTTTACAAATATTATTTAACTTATAAGATATATTTCAATAATAAAATTTATAAAATGACGCACCCCAATTTTTTTCTCAAAAATATCCTTAGATGAAAAAGTCTAAAATGACCTTTTTATAAAATTTAATCCGCTCTTCCTTTTTTCGTTTGGTAGATAGAAATTGAATGCGTCGTATTGTGTTCTGTGGACCATGACCGAACAATCCTGTTGGATCGAGAAGCGTCGCTAGAGGGGGGGGGGTGAATAGCGAGCATAAATCTTTTCGTTTGTTCGTTCGATACACGAGTAAGCACAGCGGAAAAATAAAAAGACACGTTTATTTTTACTTAGTTCACAACCCAGCGGTTGCTACTCCAAGGCCCTAACGGTCCTAGACCGCGTACGAAGGGCAAAGCACTATAACGTCTCCTCCTCGTTAGAGGTAGGAGACAACGATCACAAAACTGAAAGTACGAGGATGAGGCAATAAACCTACCTCACTTCGTTACGAATAAAAAACAAAGAATACAATAACAAAATATGTTACTTGTTACTGCTGCTGACGAAGAGGATTAGAACTTGTCATCGCGTCGGCGTTATGACGGTGTTGGAGTTTTGGCGTTGTAGGAGCACTTGAGAATAATCTTGATGATCTTTGGAGTTGGAATCCTCCTCTCCTTTTATAGAGTTTGACCTCTGAATATGTCTCCTCATCTTTTGGAACAGATCACGAAGTTGTACCAAATTTTATCGCGAAGTGGCCGCATCAAACCTTATCCGTTTTGACCTAGCACAAAGGTTGATTAAATGCGCCATCACCGATCGATGCCTCCCATTAGTCGTGATGATCATCGATCGGCCCTAATGTCCAACAATGATCGGTCACCGTCACTTCCCTACAGTAAGAGGTTAGCACGGAAAATGGTAAATGCGACGGTTTCTAACTGTCCGATCTCGACCTAGACCTTCCACATCCACAGGAAGTCTTAGTCGGATCGTCGCCTATGGTCATCCCCGTACAGAGGATACGACCTTACCATCTCTCACTCACATGAGCTTACCTCGATACTTACTTTGTAGCTCTCGCTTCCGACCTTCCACTCGATTCCTTCGGCTCCCTCCGAAGTCACTCGAGTGTCGCCCAACCATCGCGGCTTCCTCCGGGTGTCGCTAGTCTTCAACTCCAGCTTTAACACTTTTCTGCACACTCGATTTAGCTCGTGAGATAACGATGTAAATTTAATTTTGTGTCTTTGCCATAATCAAAACACAGGTTCGATTATCTGGTGCCCCTGCACTAACAAATCCTAATGTATTCGAAAGATGGTAGTTAGACATCAGTGTGTTCGATCGACTAGGATTGAACGACATCGGAATGCAATGACATCAAATTCTGACCTCAATTCATCCTCGATGTCGCCGTCACTGTTCAACTGTTGTCTCCGATGATCACTATAGCCAACTTAAATCGCCAAGTCATCGTCGCTGCTCGCCAATCAACCGCAATCAAATTCTTATCGATTACTGGTTAGATTCTGATCGCGGTTGGATTCCAGCCGAATTGCGGCCTCCAACGGGTGCAGTGCTAGCATCCACAATTCAATTAGATTCTGATCGTAATTCGATCGGAATTCGATTGTGTTCTAACTAGAATCAGGGTCTGATCGGATTGTGGCCTTTAGTAGTCGCAATCGTAGTTGATTCCAGTCGCTCCGACTCCGATCGAATCGCAATTGAATTTTGATCGAATTACGATCGAAATTCGATCGAATTGCAGCCACCAGGTGGCTACAATTGCGACTGATTCCGATAGAAATCTGGTTGTGATCTGACCAAATTTCGATGTTGATCGAATGCGCAAATTTGGTTGTGATCGCGGACTGTCGGATCGGATCGCGGAATTCGATCGGATCATGGTCGGAATCCGATCGCTCGACGACGATGCCAAGCGATTGTGAATGCTCTGGCGTCGAGCATCGTGCATGGGAAGCGGGTACTCGGGTGTGGAAAGTAAGTGCTTCTGGTCGATTTTTAGAAAGGATAAAATAGGATATTATGAGTTGTATTTAGAAAAATTTATGATTAAAAAAAATTATTGAAGGGATAATTCAAAGTATAATTTATGTCGTATATATATTAAAAAAATAATTTTTTTAAAAATTAAAAATAGTCAAGAATTTAATATAATATTTATTTTCATCTACTTTTACTTTAGATTTTTTGAAAACATGAAAATTAGGAAAAATAATAATAATAAAAGATGGTAGTTTTTTAAGGATGAAATTAAAATTTTTGATATCGAAATAAGTAATGAATTATATGATTTTAATTTCTTTTTATAGGCTTTCATAGATAGACATTTAAATTATTTTGTATTTTTTAAAAAATTTATTTTTCAATTTATAAATTTCAAATATTAAAAAAAAATAAAATATAAATAATAATTTAGAACAACCGCCAGTTAAATTAATCGATAATTTGTATTCACCTTAAAAGTTAATATTAAAGGTCAACATTTTTTAAAATAGTCAATCGTTCATTCCGAACTACCAGATGCTATTTCCCGCGGACTCTCTTAGAAGGGAGCATAACTAAGGGCCACGGCAACCTTGAGCCCTAATTCACAACCTCTTTGTCTCCTCGCCGGAACTCAGGTCGTTGCGCCACCATCCCACCGCGTGTTCGCTCTCCACCTTTCTCCTGTTCCTCATCCTTCTCTTTCTGGTATCTGTTGACTTCGCTGTCTCCTCCATGGCATTGGGTCATAGAAGCCCTAGCGAAATGCGAAGAATTTGACATTTAAGTCCTCGGAGGTAACAACATTTCTAGTATCTTTCTCCTCCAGGAATCGACTTTCGGGCTCGAGTTTCTCCTTTCCCCTCGGTTTTCAGCTTTTATCTGGAAGAGTCCAGAGTTATTAAATATCACACCAAAATCAGTCCGGGAGACGGCCTCTTTGAGGATTCCGGAGTTATTAAATAGAGATGCAAAATCAGTATGGCAGACTGTCTCTTTGAGGTTTCTGGAGGTACTTGCGAACGTGCAAAAGGACTCTTGGCATTCCGGTATGGAGATCGATCCCAACCTTTCTTTCCAGCAAGTTCTTTGCCGCCAGATGAGGAAGGTATTTTCTTTGTTTTTGCAAGCATATGTCATGGTTGTATCATTAGATAGTTTTAATTTCTTATGAATGCCTCATTATGCATAGTAAACAGCATTCACCAAATTTTATGGACCACCGTGCACAATCCTAAATATCGGAAGCCTTGGGCTACGATACATGGGTTTGGTATAAATTTAATCTGTGTGAAGTTTTATAATAAATTTTCCAAAATGCTCTTTTGGTTGCTCAAGTGTGCGTGTCCAAGTAATTTATCTTCAATTATTGAGGCAACCCTACCCATTCAAGGGTAAAGCTATTAAAATTTCGAGTTGGGGACTTAATGTTAAGTGAATGCTGATGTTGAACCATTAATTGACAGAATGATTGAAAGGAAGACGCCAAGGAAAATTGATCTAGTAAACTGGTCTTAGTCTTCTCTAGCTCTTCCTAATTGAAGTGCACTAAATTGAGGCAATTCATTTTAGGAACATCTTTCAACGTTGGCTGATTACTGTGTTTTGTGCTGGTCGCTTCCAGTCCACCTGAAAATAAATTAGGTGTGAGCTGCTGCTTCTGTCCACCTGAATTAAACTAGTGCAGGGTGCTACTTCTGCAGTATCTTATCTTACACTACGCTGTTTTGGTTGAAGCCTTTGCTGGTTAAACGCCTCACTTATGCTGAATGTGAAACCATCAATATGAAGTATATGAGTGTTTTTTTTCTTGTTCGATGCTTGGTCTTTGCGTTATTTTCAAAATTCCTTGTGAAAATGGGTGGCAAGAAGATATCCTGCCACTCAACTGTTGGCTTGAGTCAAAACACAGAAAAACAATTGCAAAAATATGATCCAGGAAATCGAAATATTCCATTCTGAATTAGTAAATCCAAATTCTTATTTAGTCCATTTTTTTCCTAAAGCCCTATAGAACATAACAGAAAAAGTGAAAAAAAAAACACATCAGAAAAGATTTTGTAGGGTCTTGTTGTGCTACTAGAGTGAACTACCAATATGTGTGGTTCGGAACTGTGTTCCTACTTCATAGACAATGACCCTTTGGTAGGTTAACCTCAGTAACACCCTTATCTTTGGACACTTTTTAGAAGCGGAGAAATCTCATATAGGCTTGTCCTTATACAACAAATATAAGGAAGAATAAAGGAAAATACATGCAAAATAATAACACAATGATATGAATTGAAATTTCAAAATAGAAATTAAAATGAATTTGTTTGCTTGTTGTAGATTGTTGTAGGTAGCTCAAGTAGGCTTGGAATACAATAACAACAACTAAGTCTTATCCCACTAGGTAGGATCGGATATATGGATTCTTCTACGCAATTAAGCTCTATCCCTTACTATATCATCATCTATACTTAAATAAATTTTATCTTATTTTATTGTTGCTAACTAAGTCTTTTTTGGTCTTCCTCTACCTCGTTTGATATGTATATTTGTCATTGTTTTACATCGCCTAACTGGAACATTTATTAGTCGTCTAAGTACATATCCGTACCACCTTAAATGTGTCTCTCAGAGCTTTCCTTCAATAGATGCAACTTTGACTTTCTCTCTAATGCTCTAATTACTTATTTTGTCCATTCTCGTATGTCCGCATATTCATCTTAACATCCTTATCTCTGCAACTCTCATCTTTTGCTCATGTGCTCGAGTTTTAGCTCAACATTCAGCGTCATATAATATAACAGGTCTAACCGCCGTTTTGTAGAACTTCCCTTTCAGTTTTAAAGGTACTTTACGATCACATAAAACATCTGACACTTTCTCCCATTTCAACCATCCTGCTTGTATTCTATATAAGATATCTCTCTCAATCCCTCTATCACCTTGCAAAAATGATCATAAATATTTAAAGCTCTCATTTTCAGACAACTTGTCATCTCCTATTTTAACACTTGTCTCATTATGTCTAATATTGCTAAACTTATATTCCATATATTTTATCTTTACTCTATTAAGCCTAAAACCTTTCACTTCTAGTGTTTTCCGCCGAGATTCTAGTTTAGCATTTACTCTTTCACGTATCTCATCTATCAAAATAATATCATCCGCAAATAACATGCACCACAGTATTGTATCTTGAATGTGTCCAGTGAGTTCGTCCATAATTAGTGTAAAAAGATAGGGATTTAGAGTTGATCCTTGATATAACTCTAACTTTATTGGAAATGCTTCAGTTAATCCGCTTGAAGTCTTCACTCTGGTCATTACTCCCTCATATATATCCTTAATTAGTTTAATATATGTTACGCTAACACCTCTCTTTTCTAAAATTCTCCATATAATTTCTCTTGGGACTTTATCATAAGTTTTTTCTAAGTCAATGAATACTATATGTAGATCCTATTTTTGCTCCCGATACTTTCCAATTATTTGCTTGGAATACAACAACACTCTTCCTTAAATTGAACGCAAGCAATAGCTGGTGAAATCTCCACAACATTTACTTAAATAAACTTTTATTGTGTCTCTCATTGAGCGTGTCTTTAATTGATTAAAATGTCACTTTTAGTTGACTAACCATCTTAGTCAATTAGAACGTCAGTTTTGGTTAACTTGTTTGGATAAAATTTGAGATTTAATCTTTTATTGCAACCACATTATCTGATGACTAATTCTCTAATTGACTAGGATGTTTTTTTAGTCGATTAACCATCTTTATTGACTAGATGCTACTTATAATTGACTACCAATTATAGCCAACTAGAATGCTACTTTTAGATGACCAAAGGTCAACCCACTTTCTTCACAAAATATATTCAATATATATTTAATTTTCACACTTGCACATAGTTATTTCTCCAACACTTGCACGCCTGCTTAGAATTCCTCCACCAGTAGCCTAGAGTTCACTCCTCCAAGACTTCCACATTTGCATAAAGTTCTCTAATCCTAGACTTCCATACCTTCTAGGACTTCTATAGTTGCTTAGAGTTCACTTCTACAAGACTTCCACACTTGCCAAGCATTCGGTCACCTTTGACCTACCTGGACTTCCTCACACATGTCTAACCTTAGGTTAGGGACTTCCCAATGCCAACACGAGTTGGACTTCTAAGTGCTAATTATCTAGTCTATCCGACCCATTTGAAGTTTTTATCAACCAAGTATCTAGTTAACCTCAATCTATAAGGACTTCTAAATTTTGCTAATGACTGCTAGTTTTTTAACCAATGCCAAGTGTCTAGTCCACTTGACCTACTTCCACTTTTTTAGCCACATAACATATTTAACCATATTGCTCAAACATCAAAACGTTAAACCATGGTTAACCTTTAGGAGTTGATCAATCATGATTAGGGGTTGATTGCACTAACAAATTAAGGACTAAAAGAGTACGAGTTCCATCATCATTATGTCCTCATCGTTGATAGGTTGAACACCTTACACCACCATTGAAGAAAATCTTCCAATTGGTTGAGGTCTTCAGTGTTCATTTTAGGAGATCATGATCGCATGAGAAGTCTCATGTGTAGAAGATATTGAGATTTGGGAAACACTCTAATACTTATTAAACTATTTTCTTACATACTATGGATCCCATGTTGGATCAACGGTGAGGCTAAAGGGGGAGGGGCAAATAATCAATCGCCTCAAATGCTTGCTTGATTCTACACTTAGAGTTAGCATATATAGGGAAATCAAATAAGCATAACAAACAATGTTAACACAATTCTTTTTGTACTTCGGAATCTATGATTTCTACTCAATGACCTATGACTTGTTCTAACACTCCCATTTATGACAATCTTCTTATCAGATTAAAAGCATTATAGACCACCAAATAGTAATATCACTGAGCATTCATAGATAGTTCATTGGAAAGATGTTAGCAAATTGATGACACTTGGATTACTGAAATTGAACTTCGACACCTCTCCCCTTAGCTTTTAACAAAAATGGAGCAATAACCACTCGATTCAGCTAGAGAGGTGCTTCCACCTCACACCAATGTGTGGTGCCTTTGGACTATTTGTAAGCTTTATCTCCTCACTTGATAGAGTTGAGTTCTTGGTTAAGGAGAATATTGCAAAGGAGGGAATAATTTGGCATAATAAGAAACAATTAAATAAATTGAAGATAATTTTAGATTGACACTTAGATTAAAAAAATGGCAACCTAATGCACGAAGTTCTCACCAATGTGGGATTCTGAAGGATTTATTATACACAGTCTTATCTTGCATTACATGAGGTTATTTTCACGATTCAAACTCGTGACCACCAAGTCATACAGAAAGAACTTTATCGTTGCGCCAAGGTTCCTCTTCAGATTGACACTTAGAAAATAAAAGGAAATAAATTTAAAAATATTCAAGACTAAAGTGGTTGTAATAAAATCCTATATAAAAGAGAATAAATATTTAAACGAGAGAATTAGTAATTTAAATATTTGATTTGTTTGTATTTGGTAATTAATATTTTTATTTTGGCAATAAATAGAGAAGTAATTATAATCCTATATAAGAGAAGTATAGAGTCCTATATTTTAATAACCTTAAATTAATATAATAGAATTCCACATTTTTTTCTCCATGAGCTTATTCCTCTGGGTGATGATCGTGTTTTTATTCATTCATTGTGCTATGTTATAGAATTGATGTCACAAATGCAAAAATAATTGGAATTAATATGACATATTTGTAGGATCGAGAAACGCTAGGGGGGAGGGTGAATAGTGTTCGAAAATCTTTCTTTTCTTCCATTAAAAACAAAGTATGCAGCGGAATAATTAAAAACAAAGGCACACTTTATTTTTACTTGGTTCACAACCAATCGGTTGCTAGTCCAAAGCCTTGCGATCCTTGATCACTTCCGATGGGCAATTCACTAAAAGGTCTCTTCCTCGTTAGAGGTAAGAGACAAACGAACGGTACAAAGAATGTAGAGGACGAGGTAATACTCCTACTCCTCCTCTTAGCAATGAAAAAACACAAAGCATAAGAACAATATTAACTAAACAAACACTACCGACTTAAGTGAATGAGTTGTTGAAGCACGGTCGGCGTAATGGCGTCGTTGCGTGATGAAGAGCACTTGGATTGATAGAGAACTTTTGGAAGCCTTTCAAGTTAATGAAAATGAGTGATTTGTCTCTCCTTTTATAACATTTTGAACATCATCTCGTTGAGATCTAGATCTGGGTCAAACATCCACATCATCCCTCCTTTAGTGGATCATATCTTGACTCTCCTCGAAGCGATCAGCTTGACTAGCAGTCGACTGATGTCATACAGTAGTCGACTGATGGTAGTCCAGTCGACTGTCATTTTCCTCCAGTCGACTGATAGCTTGATAACTCACCTGCAACACATGGTTAACACAAGAATCTTTATCGATAGCGAATCCGACGGTCCTACCGTCCGACCTCGACTTAGACTTTCCTCCAGAAGTCTTAGTCGGATTGTCGCCTACGGTTGTCCTGGTACGGAGGACGCATCCTTACCATCACTCCACACTCGGAGCTTACCTTTGGTCCTTTTGATCTGTCGCTTAGCTTTCGATCACTTGACCACCAAGGTTCCTCGACTCCCCGAGGTTCTCCTGGTGTCACCTGACCACCGAGGTTTCTCGTCCCGAGATTCTCTGGCGTCGTTGACCTTAGCAAAGCCTAATACATTACCTGCATACTCAACACAACATATGAGATAATGAGATGCTTAACTTTGAATCTTTATCATCATCAAAATCTAGGTTCGATTATCTGGTGCCTCTGCACCAACAATCTCCCTCTTTTTGATCTATGACAAACCAATTTAAAATTAAGGCAATAGTAAGCATTAAACAACTTTTTTTCCTCAAGGTTACCTCCCCCTTAACCTCAAGTGAGTTTTGAAAAAACTAAAAAAAAAGTTAACCTTTTCTCCCCCTTAACTTTAACCTTTTATCCCCCTTAACTTTAACCTTTTCTCCCCCTTTTGCTATATATCAAAAATGATTTTATAAGGGGTGCATTCTTAAAGTTAATGTTTTAAACGTATATGTAAATGAAAAGAAACTCTAATAACTATTTCGAAAGAGCATTATAAATTCAAAAGATAAAAGAAATGTCTTTATGAATCCAAGCATGCCCCCTTTTTATAAAATAATAGTTTTCAACATAACTCATCTAATAAGAATATTCAACTCTGTTTGACTCAATTGATATAAGATAATCAATAAGTCTTGATTAGAGTTGGTTATTTTGAAAAGTTATACTCTATGATTCATGTTAATGCACTTGTTCTATATCTGGAATCATGAGTAAGGTCTTAACATCTCATGCCCATCTATGTGGCTTGGTACACAATCACATTTAACCTATGTGTTGTGAGATGTGTTGGCTCCTTAAAACTATAGGTTCATGCTTTCTAAGGTAAGTCCTAATCTAGTTCCATGTAGCACAAAAAAGAGATAGATAATAAGTGAAAATAGGTCATACTCTACTACGCACATTCCTAATCTTCGTCTAAGCAGACTGAATTCTGCTTTAGGTAATGGTTTGGTAAAAATATCTACTAGGTTCGATTTCGATTCTACGTATTCAAGTTTGACATTCCCATTAGCTACGTGTTCTCTTATAAAATGGTGTTTTACTTCTATGTGTTTAGTTCTAGAATGATATATAGGATTTTTAGTTAAGTTAATTAAGCTAATATTATCAATCATGATTTTAGTATTACTAAAGTTTAATTGGAAGTCTTTTAGAGTGTGCTTTATCCAAAGAAGTTGAACTACACACTCACCCATGACTATGTATTCGGCTTTGGTAGTAGACAAAGCAACATAATGTTGTTTTCTACTACACCAGCTAACTAGACTTGATCCTAGGAGTTGACAGCAACCACTTGTACTCTTCCTATCGAGTTTACTATCGACATAATCTGAGTCAAAGTAGCCGATTAGTTCAAACTCACTTGACCTAGGGTACTAGCTTCCTACATTTTGTGTTCCTTTTATGTATTTAAAGATTCTTTTTACTAAGGTTAGGTGCGATTCTTTGGCACAAGACTGAAATCTTGCACACATATTTGTTGGAGTATTGGAAATACAATCAAAGTCCCACATTGGTAAGACACGAAAAAGATCATGTGCTTATAAGATGAAAAAATATCTCCATTGGTATGAGACCTTTTGGGTAAATCTCAAAAACAAAGCCATGAGGGTTTGGGCCCAAAGTGGATAATATCATACCATTGTGGAGATATGCGAATTTTATAGGCACTAACAATTGGTATCAGAGCCATGGTCCATGTCAAGCCATGAACCTCGAACGAAGGAAGTTGAGCTCCCATGTCCGGATCAAGAGAATTAGACACCAGGTAGGAAGTCCAGTTGGGTCGGGAGGACCGAACAATTGGCAGGAAGTTCAGTTGGGCCAAAAGAGTTAGACAACTGGCAGGAAGTCCAGCTGAGTCAGGAGGACCAGACAGTTTATAGGAAGTCCTAGTGGGTTGAGGATCGGACATCAAGCGGAGGATGTCCTTCGAGGACGGATAGGCTTGAGGGAGAGTCAATGTGGTCCTTCGTTTGAGGGGGGGGATTGTTGGAGTATTGGGAATACAATTAAAGTCCCACATTGGTAAGACATGGAAAAGATCATGTGCTTATAAGATGAAAAGATATCTCCATTGGTATGAGGCATTTTGGGTAAATCCCAAAAACAAAACCATGAGGGCTTAGGCCCAAAGTAGACAATATCATGTCATTGTGAAAATATGTGAATCTTATAGGCACTAACAATACTTACTACAAAAAGTATATCAGGTCGGCTTGCAGTTAAGTACAGAAGGCTACCTATTGCACTCCTATAGTTTTTTAAGTCTATAATTTTTCCTTCTAAGTCTTCTCCAATGTTTACATTGGTTGCCATAGGTGTATTAATTTCTTTAGCATTTTGCATATCAAATTTATTAATTAACTCCTTAACGTATTTATGTTGATGCATGTAGATTCCTTCTCTTGTTTGTTTTATTTGTAAGCCTAAAAAGAAAGTAAGTTCACCTACTAAACTCATCTCAAACTCACTTTCCATTAGAGAAATGAACTCGTTTAGAAATATTGTGTTTGTTGTCCCAAATATTATATCTTCTACATAGATTTGTGCTATAAAAATTTCTTTTCCTAGGGTTTTTACAAATAAAGTTGGGTCAACTAATCCTTGATTAAATCCTTTAGACTTAAGATAAATAGATAGTCTTTCATACCAAGCTCTAGGTGCTTGCTTTAATCCATATAAGGCTTTCCTAAGTTTAAGTATATGGTTAGGTTGGTCTAAGCTTTCAAATCCTGGTGGTTGGCTAACATAGACTTCTTCTTTGATAAATCCATTTAGAAATGCTGACTTTACATCCATTTGAAACAATTTAAATCCTTAATGTGCAACATAGGCTAATAGCATTCTAATTGATTCAAGTCTAGCTACGGGTGCATATGTTTCATCATAATCTAATCCCTCTACTTGACTAAACCCTTTAGCTACTAACCTAGTTTTGTTCCTTATAACTTCACCTTTGTCATCAAGTTTATTCCAAAATCCCACCTTGTTCCTACGATCGTTTTTCCTTTAGGTGGGGGTACTAATTCCCAAACTTGACTCCTAGTGAATTGAGCTAACTCTTCTTGCATAGTAATGATCCAATCTGGGTTAAGAAGAGCTTGTTCTATAGTTTTGGGTTCGATTTTAGATATAAGTGAGATTTGACTTAGATTTCTATAGGATGCTCTAGTTCGAACTCCTAAATTTGGATCACCTATCACTTGGTCAATTAGATGATTAACTTGTAGTCTAGATTGATTTGGATTAGGGTTTACACTAGATTCGGTTTGTGGGTTAGGTTCAGGTCTAACTTCATTTTCTAATTCTTCATTGTTCAATTCAATGTTTACTTCAGGTTTCGTAGACTTATTTTCTTCATCAAATACTACATTAATTGTTTCTTTAATTTTTAAGGTTTCATTGTTATATACCCTATAGACTTTACTAGCAGTTGAATATCCTAAAAATGTGTCGGTGATTATTTTAGAAGTAAATTTTCCTAAGTAATCTTTTGTATTTAGTATGTGTACCCTACATCCAAAAACTCTAAAGTACTTAATGTTGGGTAACTTTTCGTAGTATATTTCATAGGAGATTTTTTGGTGTCGTTTAATTATTAAAGTTTTATTTTGGACATAACAGGTAGTATTGACTGCTTTTGCCCAAAACCTATTAGGAAGATTATATTCATTTAGCATGATCCTATCACCTTCTTGTAAGGTTCTATTTTTCTGTTCAACTAACCCGTTTTGTTGAGGGTCCTAGGGCAAGAGAATTCATGGTGATATCCGTTCTGATTATAAAATTCGATAAACTTATGACTTTCGAATTCTCCACCATGATCACTTTTAATTCTTTTAATCCTTAGGTTCTTTTCATTTTCTATAAGTTTACATAAATTAGTAAGTTGATCTAAGATTTCATTTTTATGTTTTAAGAATTTTACCTAAGTGAACCTAGAGTAGTCATCTACTATTACTAAGCAATATTGACTCTCGTTTAGTGACTTAGCTCCATGTGAGTCAAATAGGTTCAAGTGTAGGAGCTCAAGCACATTTTTAGTTCTTTCTTGATTAGTTAATTTATGTGAAGCCCTAATTTGTTTTCCTTGTTAATAAGCATTACATATTTTATTTTCTAGGTTACCTAGTTTGGGTAGACCTCTAACTAGACCATTACGACTTATTTCATGTATAAGTCTTGGATGGGAGTGGCCGAGTCGTTGGTGCCACGACAATAATTCCTCTTGTTGTGTCATTAGACACTTGGTTGAGGAGTTAGGTAGATCTATTGAGTAAATATTATTATTCTTAATTCCCTTAAGTATAGTTTTTGAGCAATCATTATTTTTAATTAAACATTCATTTGGCAAAAATATAATTTTATAACTATTATCACATAATTGACTAACACTTAAAAGATTGAACTCGAAATTTTCAACTAATAATACTTGGCGTATTATAAAGTTAAAGTGTAGCTCAATATCATCTGATCCGATGATTTTGAGTTTGTCGTTGTTTTCGAAGGCTACCGATCTTTGGTTTTTGAGTCTATGCTTCGTAAACTTCAGTCGGTCTCCGTTCATATGTCGGGAGCACCCACTGTCCAATATCCATTGACCCTACACATATAGTAGTTGGCTCGGATATTAGAATTTTAAATTAAGTTGGAAATTTTTAACCTAAGATTCATCTCACCCTTTCTACATGATCAACCATGTTATCCTTATATGTTTTTGTGAGATGACTTCAATTTTACTTAGTTAAATTTAATGACTTGAAGACTAATTAACCTTGAGATAGATTCGGATTTAACCTTTAGTTAGTTAAGTGAACCTTTTAAAAAATGACTTCCAGGTCGTGGCAAGACATAAAGGTCTTCTTTGATCGGAACAACAATCACTTCCTTTGACAAAGTAAACTTAAGAAATTATACACTTAATTCACTTTAGAGTTACGTCCTGGTCTAACTAGTTTAGGATGTGGTGGGGTAGCTTCAGTTAGTTCCACTTAGCCAAGTGCACCAAACTAGATACTCCTTATCTAACTCGGATACACGAGGCTTCATTTTTCTAATGTACTATCATCTCACCACGTCCTGATACTAAGTTAAGGTTAATTAATCATTAATCCTATCTAACCATTCTAAATTAAAAAACTAAGCATGCAAAGCTAGATTAATCAAGAAATTGAGCACACAATTTTAGTATTTGCTCTCCCTAGATCATTGAAACGATATGGTCTATCCACATAGTGGATTTGATCCTTGGGGACCTAATACTTGGTTGAACCTAATTGTGAGTTTAAAATGGTTTTAGGGACCCATGCTTGGACTCTTCTATTATTACGATTTACAATTGACATGTAAGATCTATTCGTTGTTCTAAACCCGAGTCTGGTCTTGTTGTACACGACTTTTTGCTATCCAAGAAGTAGATCAAGACCCTTGGATCCCAAAGTGAACCTTTCTAACGACTTTCTGAGCTCTTGATCTTGTCCTTTCAAGAGAGAATTCTCTTCCTCAAATTTTTTGACTTGAGTTGAGTTTCCCTCTCGAACTTGACTAGTTGAAGATGTTAGGATAGTCTCATACTCGAGGAGTTTAACCTCCTTAAGCAATGACTCGACTTTAAACTCGGACTTAGTTAATTTCTTATCTAAAAGCTTAATGGCATTGTATAAGGTATTAATTAAAGACCGACTTACCTTGATTGACTCTTTTGAACCGGATACGGATTCGTGGCTTGTCTTGAATTGAAGCTTGGTGTCGGATCCAAAATCCGACTCGGACTCGAAGTCGTTGTCGGTTTTTGGTTCAGACTCGGACTCTGACTCTGTTGGTCTTGCCATGAATGCCAAGTTGTTGAGTTGATCTTCTTCTTCCGAGGATTCTTCCCAAGTCGCATTGAGTGCCTTCTTGGTTTGCGGTTGCTTATTCTTTAGCCTCGGACACTTGGATTTGAAGTGACCTCTCTTATTGCATTCGTAGCATTTGTAGTTTTGATTTTGATCGGGCCTCTTCTCCTTAGTTGGCCTGATGGGTCGCCTTCTATTCTTGATCATCTTCGAACTAGATTGACTAAGTCGGTCTCCATTTCTTCGTCTACTTCCGATTCGAACTCGTCTTCTTCGGGAGGAGGCTTGCCTTTTGCCTTTCTTCTACCTGCATACAAAGCAATACCCTTCTCGACCGGGGCCGAATTAGATTTCTCATGTAGTTCGAATTCAGAAAACAACTCATCTAATCTAATTTTAGACAAGTCCCTAGAAACTTTGTAAGCATCAACCATGAATGTCCACAAAGTCGTCCTAGGAAAAGCTCTTAGAGCATACCTTATCACGTCGCGGTTCTTCACCTTTTGTCTGATGGCATGAAGCCCGTTTAATATATCTTGAATGCGTGCGTGCAGCTGGCTAGCGGTCTCATTTTTCTGCATCTTTAGATTGTATAATTTATTAATTAACAAATCTCTTTTACATACCTTTGCATCAGACGTCCCTTCATGAAGTTCGATTAGCTTGTTCCAGAGCTCCTTGGCACTGATAAAAGGTTCAATTCGGTTGAGCTCCTCCTTGGACAAGCCACATTGTAAGATTTGGGTCGCCTTTGCATCGGCTTCGATTTGCCTCTTCGTGGCATTGGTCCATTTGTCGAAGTCCAATGGTTCCCCTTGATCATTAGTGGGTAGAGCAAAGCCGATTTGGATTATGATCTACATCTCGACTTGTGTTTTCAAGAAACAATCCATCCGACCTTTCCAATAACGGAAATCATCTCCGTTAAAGAACGAAGGTCGGGCGGCGCTATACCCCTCAAGATGGGTCATTTGAATTCCTTGCAAAAACATGAAAAACAAAGAAAAATTCCAAGACTTTGTCTTGGATTAGTAGTGCGGGAAGAAAAATTAATTTAAACGAAAAACACGAAAAGAAAGTGTTCAGTGGTTGCCGCCTCCCACAATGTAGAATCAAGAAATGCTAGAGAGGGGGTGAATAGCATTCGAAAATCTTTCTTTTGTTCATTAAAAACAAAGTACCAAGACTTTGTCTTGGATTAGTAGTGCGGGAAGAAAAATTAATTTAAACGAAAAACACGAAAAGAAAGTGTTCGACTGGTGGTTGCACTGAATCTGAGCGCCTCCACTCTGATACCAAATGTAGAATCAAGAAATGCTAGAGAGGTGTCGGGGGGGTGAATAGCATTCGAAAATCTTTCTTTTGTTCGATTAAAAACAAAGTATGCAGCGGAATAGTTAAGAACAAAGACACACTTTATTTTTACTTGGTTCACAACCAACCAGTTGCTAGTTCAAGGCCCCACGATCCTTGATCTCTTCCGATGGGCAATTCACTAAAAGGTCTCTTCCTCGTTGGAGTAAGAGACAAACAAACGGTACAAAGAATGTAGAGGACGAGGTAACACTCCTACCCTTCGTCTTAGCAATGAAAAAGCACAAAGCATAAGAATAATATTAACTAAACAAACACTACCGACTTAAGTGAATGAGTTGTTAAAGCATGGTCGGCGTAACTGAAGGGAGGGGAACTTCGCTTCCCACTTCAATTCGGTCGCTTGTTCATGGCGATCCCTTCTACGTCCCCGGATAAAAAAAATTTATCCTTGACAAGAGGGATTACCCAAGCTACCGTTTCATCGTCGTGCTATTCGATTAGAGTAGTCACTTTAACAAACTTGTTGTTCAAACCACCAACCTCTATTCTACGAATAGTCGCGGAATAGACGATGTACGGATCGCCGGCTTTTGTGTTTGTATTCGGGGTCCAAATTAATTTAACCACAAAACAGAATATACAACATGTATATGATTGAAAAACAATTATAGACATGTTACAAAAGAAAATAAACAAGCGTAATACCTCTCGATCTTTTATTGTATGTCCTTCCTCCTTTTGGACGTCGTGTAGGCGATGATCTTCCAAAAGTCGAAGCCTCCTAGATCACCAATCTTCCTTCCTTGTTCGCTCCGAACAAGAGGAAGTATAGAAAGAAAACTCTTTTCCTTCCTTTAGCCAACCACCAAGCACCAACCTTGATGCTTGCCGCCAGCCAACAAAAAGAAGAGATGAGGAAGTGGGTGCCGGCCAAGAGCTCCAAGGAATCACCCTAACCCTTGTTTCCACCGGCCAAGGAGAGGAGATGAGGAGGTTGGATGCCGGCCAAGGAATAGGAGAGACAAGTTGGGCGCCGACCAAGAAGAAAGGAAGGAAGAACTTTCCTTAAAAGTGGTCGCCCAAGCCTCTAAACCCTAGCCGCCCAAACCCTAGCCCCTCTTCAATTGCTCTTGCCGCCCACCCCCTTGCCTCCTTTTATAGAGTTAGGCCTAAGCCTCCTTTAATCTCCATCGTCGGTTCTAGGGATTTAATCTCAACCGTCGAATCTATAGATTTAATCTCAACCGTCGGATTTAGAGTTTTGTTTTCGACCATTGGATCTAGACTTCATGAGGTTTTAATAGGCTACAATAGGAACCATGAGGAGGAGTTGGATCTTGGCCACCCAATGGATCAAGCCCACATAAAGTCCGATCCATTAATGATAATCCATTCCACTAGAGGATTATCATTGATCTACCTCACAAACCCCCATAAGTTAATATGGGCTCCATATATTATTTGTACATTTATCTCCCCATATTTAAGATCTCGAATGTTCGTCGATTAATTAATTTACTGACAATTAATTAATCAACATCTAATTCCATGAGTAGTATCACTCAACCTTATCATCATGCCGGACCAAGTCCACCTGCAGGGTTTACATGATGAACCTTATGAGCTCCTCAAGGGGACATCATCATCCTAATATATAAGACATGATTTCCTCCTATAATCAACAACACACCATATAAATAATATCATTTCTCAACTTATCGAGCCTAGCTATCGATTTACTCTATAAATCTCGCCCATTGATAAATCAAAGAAATAAATACTAAGTATATATACCCGTTATTATATCGGGATTAAGAGCACGTACAATCAGTGTTTTAAAAATCGACGATTTTGTCCGATTAGGCGGCGCCTAGGCGGTGGACGCTCGTCCACCGCCCCGACATTCACAGAGGCGACGCCGCTAGGCGTCGCCGCATTCATCGGCGGCGTCGCCGCTTTAATCGGCGCCCAGAGCGATTAATCGACATTAATCGGGGCGATCGACCGATTAATCAGGAGTTCCAGCGCTCAACAGCAACCGACACGCCCCCGACACGCCCATGCCACAGGCGACACGCCCGTGTCAAATGAGGGCACAGGCGTGTCGCGCCGGGGAGAATTGTGCGACACGCCCGTGCCAAATGAGGGCACATGCGTGTCGCGCCGGTGAGAAATGTGCGACACGCCCATGCCAAGGCGTGTCGCACATTTGATATGGGCGTGTCGCACATTTCCAATTCTTATTATTATTATTGCAATGGATTTTTAATATTGTTTGCAATTATGTTTTTAATTCTTATATTTTGCAATTTTTATTGTTTACAATCTTAAACGTTTTTAATATTCTTGTTACTTATTGAGTTGTTGTTAGTTGTTATTTGTTACATGCATGTGGAGGCTATAAAGTGAGTTTTGACTTTTGAGTGCCCCTAATATATTAATTTTTTTATATATTATTATATTTAAAATATTAAAAAAATCGACCGCCTAGAAACCGCCTAGGCGGCGAGTGACCGCCCGCCTACCGTCTAGCGCTTTTTAGAACACTGTGTACAATATAATATCTGAGGTCCGATTCGATTATGTAGTCAGCAATAAATTGAATCACCTCTAAGTCGGTCCTGCTCAATACACACAAAGTGTACTAGTGTGATTCTATGGTCAAGACAAATCAATACCAAATCACACTACAACCATACCAATGGTTTGTCCAAAGTCATCTCGATTGTGAGCCTTTACTTATATTCTACAAGGAGCTGATAACATGATCTACCGTGTGACACTACACACCATGTTATCTACAATGTAATGTATGAGATAATATTCATAACCATAAATATGCAAACAATGATCATGTGATTCTTATTTCAAAAATAAAGTTGTTCATACAAAAGATAGACTTTTCAGTATACATCCCAACAATCTTCCACTTATACTAAAAGACTATGTTGTCCTTGAACTGCCATACATCTGATTCTCATTCCCTCCACATGCCTATCAAAAGCTCTTGCCGGAAGACCCTTAGTGAAAGGATCTGTCAGGTTATCCTCCGATGCAATCTTGGCCATAGCAACTTCTCCTCTCTTTACGATTTCTCGTATCAGGTGATACTTACGCTCTATGTGTTTACTTGCCTTATGGGCTCGTGGTTCCTTCGAGTTTGCAACTGCACCACTATTATCACAATAAATTGTGATAGTTCTGGGCAAACTAGGAGTCACATCCAAGTCCATCAAGAAGTTCCTGAGTCACACAGCTTCTTTGGCCGCCTCAGAGGCTGCCACATACTCAGCTTCCATGGTGGAGTCCACCACGCATTTCTGCTTGACACTCCTCCATGCAATGACTCCACCTCTCAAAGTAAACACAAAACCTGAGGTAGACTTACTGTTATCCCTGTCTGATTGGAAGTCGTAATCTGTGTAACCCACAGGGAGTAATTGGTCTGCCTGGTAAACTAGCATATAATCCCTAGTCCTTCTCAGGTACTTCAATATATGCTTTACCGCAGTCCAATGTTCCTGTCCTGGATTACTCTGATATCTGCTAATTATGCCGACGGCAAAGCAGATATCTGGTCTCGTACATAGCATAACATACATGAGGCTTCCTACTGCCGAAGCATAAGGAACCACCTTAATGTCCTCTATCTCCTCAGATGTTCTAGGACACATCTCCTTAGATAAAGGAACTCCATGCCTGAAAGGTAGAAAACCTTTCTTGGAGTTCTGCATGCTAAAACGATCCATAATTGTGTCTGTGTATGAAGCTTGAGATAAGCACAACATCCTTTTCCTGCGATCCCTTATAACCTTGATCCCAAGGATGTGTCATACTTCTTCCAAGTCCTTCATATTAAACTGTTTGGACAACCATACTCTTACGTCTGATAACACCTTGACATTGTTGCCAATTAACAAAATGTCATCTACGTATACCACTACGTTTCCGTCACATCTCTTGTATACACAAGACTCATCCGGACTTTGAATAAATCCATAAGACTGGATTACCTCATCAAAGCGGATGTTCCAAGATCTCGAAGCTTGCTTCAATACATAAATGGACCGATTAAGCTTACACACAAGATGCTCTTTGCCCTTTGTAATGAATCCTTCTAGTTGCTTCATATAGATGTTTTCCTCAAGACATCCATTAAGGAAAGTTGTCTTGACATCCATCTGTCATACCTCATAATTCATATGAGCATCAATGCATAAGAGAATCCGGATAGACTTAAGCATGGCTACCGGCGAAAAGGTCTCCTCATAATCGATACCCTCTTTCTGAGTATACCCTTTCGCAACAAGCCTCGCTTTGAAGGTCTCAACCTTCCCTTCTATTCCTCTCTTTCTTTTGTAGATTCACTTGCATCCAATGGTTTTTACACCATCGGGTGGTTCTACTAGCTCCCAGACCTGATTTGAATCCATAGATTCAATCTCAGTATTCATTGCACTTTGCCAAGATACCGCATCTTTATCTTGGATTGCCTCGTCATATGTCCAGGGATCAGGTTCATGTTCACCAGGGACCAAATCAAAAGATTCTCCCAAGAACATGAATCTATCAGTCTGTCTCACAACCCTCCCACTACGATGAGGTATCACCTGTGTATCCTCTGTGACACGCGGTGTAGTGACTTGTGGTATATCCTCTTGTACCGGTGGTACTGAAGAAGTGACTTCCCCTTTCAATTCCTCCAGAACAATCTTACTCATGGGCTTGTGGTTCATCACGTAGTCTTCCTCTAGAAATCTGGCGTTCATGCTAACGATCACCTTCTGATCTCTAGGACTATAAAACAAACCACCTTTCGTTCCTCTAGGATAGCCAACGAACATGCGTACTTCTATATGAGGTTCCAACTTATCAGTATCTGTCTTCAGCACATATGCTGGACTCCCCCAAATCCGAATATGTCTTAGACTAGGCTTTCGTCCAGTCTACAATTCTGTGAGAGTAGAAAGCACTGATTTAGATGGTACCAAGTTCAGAATATACACTGACGTATCTAGAGCATATCCCCAGAACGAATCTGGCAACCCAGAATAACCCATCATCGATTTAACCATCTCCATAAGAGTCCTATTCCTTCGCTCTGCTACACCATTCTGCTGGGGTGTGCCAGGTGCATACAATTGAGATTGAATCTCATCCTTTGATAAGTAATTCCTAAACTCTTCCAAGAGGTACTCACCACCACGATCAGATCGTAGTGTCTTGATACTTTTACCTTGACGTTTTTCCATATCAGCCTTGAATTCTTTGAACTTGTCAAAGCATTCAAACTTGCGGCGCATCAAGTAAATGTATCCATATCTTGAATAATCGTTTATGAAAGAGACGGAATACTCAAAATCACCTCTAGCCTGGATAGACATAGGATCACACAAATCAAAATGAATCAATTCCAACACATCTTTGGCTCTATACCCCTTGGCCTTAAAAGGCCTCTTGGTTATTTTACCCTCCAAGCAAGATTCGCAGGTTGAGAAATCTTCCACCACTAATGAACCCAAAGGTCCATCAGCTATCAACCTTTGAATTTTGCTTAGGTTAATATGACCAAGCCTTAGATGTCAAAAATATGTTTGGTTCATCTTCGAAGGTTCTTTTATCTTATTGGAATTAGAAGATGAGTTATTAACTTCTATTTGCATCGTGGGAGCTTTTAGTTCGAGTGTATATAAATTTCCTATCAATGCACCAGAACAGATAATCTTCCTATTCCTTTTTATAACAACTCTATCATTAAAAGAAATAGAATATCCATTCATAAACAACGACGTCGTTGCGTGATGAAGAGCACTTGAATTGATGAAGCACTTTTGGAAGCCTTTCAAGTTAATGAAAATGAGTGATTTGTCTCTCCTTTTATAACCTTTTGAACCTCATCTCATTGAGATCCAGATCTGGGTCAAACATCCACATCATCCCTCCTTTAGTGTATCATATCTTGACTCTCCTCGAAGTAATCAGCTTGACTAGCAGTCGACTGATATCATACAACAGTTGACTGATGGTAGTCCAGTCGACTGTCATTTTCCTCCAGTCGACTGATAGCTTGATAACTCACCTGCAACACATGGTTAGCACAAGAATCTTTATCGATAGCAAATCTGACGATCTTGTACCGTCCGACCTCGACTTAGACCTTCCTCTGGAAGTCTTAGTCGGATCGTCGCCTACGGTTGTCCTGGTACGGAGGACGCGTTCTTACCATCACTCCACACCCGGATCTTACCTTTGGTCCTTCTGAACTGTCGCTTAGCTTCCGATCACTTGACCACCAAGGTTCCTCGACTCTCCGAGGTTCTCTTAGTGTCATCTGACCACCAAGGTTTCTCGTCCCGAAATTCTCCGGCGTCGTTGACCTTAGCAAAGTCTAATATATTACCTGCGCACTCAACACAACATATGAGATAACAAAATGACTTGACTTTGAATTTTTACCAGCATCAAAATTTATATTCGATTATCTGGTGCCCCTGCACCAACAATGTTGACATTCATGTTTTTTAGACAAGTCTGATGATCCCTTCTTTTACCAAGGTTTTTATTACAAAATGATAATAAGTAGTCAAACACCAAGTTAAATGTTTGTTATTAATTATAATGATTTGTTAATTCGAACATGATGAATTTGCATAGAAAAATAGTCCCCGGCCCCCCCCCCCCCCCATATCATTGTTTGCACTTCTAATTGATGTCTAGGATAGTATATAGGCTCCACACAAGATGTAAAATTTAATTCCTTGAGGTTTTAGTCTTTTGCTAAAACAAAACACCATCATGTCTGAATATTGGCCCATGTATTGGAAGCAATGGCTTGACCCATTGAAGATTTGAAGGGAATAAAAGGTGCCGATAGGATTCACACGCCAATTGTCATGTCCCCTTCCAGGGTTCAAAAGGAGCGGATGATGCCGGAAGGGTCTGTGCTTTCTGCCCCATCGCCAAAACCCTACCCACACAAGCCCCCTAAGTGCACTGGCTGCACTCCCCTCTTCATGAAGGCATATCTAATGCGCAATGCTGGGGCTTGTATTCACAGTCTTGGAATTGAGTCTTGTCTCATAACAATGATCAATCCTTCGACAAAGGAGTTCGGAATCACTCACATGGAGATGATAAAAGGAATTTAAGGCCATGGTTATTATGATGAGCTGGTTGTTCCGATAAATGAGAATACTGCACATGAGCGTGAACTCACTGAATCCCTTAGTGAAGCTATGGTAGCATATCCCAAAGCAACTGTTGTGCTTGTTCCAAACCATGGAATATATGTTTGGGGAGACTCATGGATTAATGCCAAGACAGATGTCGAGGGAGACCATAAGTTTCAGATTTCAACCTTGGCAACAAAACTTGATGTTGGGAACATCACATTCCTTGGTTCAGGTCTTATATTGGTGAATTACCTTGGTGCTATTGCTGCTGCAATTTATATGCCACAGAATTGAAGGTTCCTGCAAACAATGAGAGCTATACAAGGAACTTCAATCATCTCGTCGTGTATGCAGATTGACATTTCTCTTCTAGCTATTCAACGATTTCTTTTTTTCTGGTCTTATCTAAGTACTCTCTCGCAGACTCTTACATATTTTCAACTACACATGAGATAACTTTTCTTCTTCTATATTATTTTTACTGTATTTAATATATTTTCTTTTATCAATATCCTGTCTAACTTAGGCATCAAAGGGTCGTTAGTCGAGAGACCGGCGGGCATCTGACCTGTGTTAACTTTGACAGGAAATGATAAAAGATTTACTGTTGCAGTCGGAGAGAACCCACCCTCGGCGATAAAAGACCGAGGGCTAAAATCCATACCACATCACTGTCGTTTCACTCATATTGACACATGGTATCAGTGGGATCAATGAGGATGAGGAAGTTGCCACAATAAGCAATTGAAAAGGAGAGTGAGTGGAAGTAGCACAAGTTTGACTTCATCGCCTGTGCTTGCCTCGTCAAAATCCATTTTTGAGCACTTGGTAATGGCCAATTGTTGTGGAGTTGCAGAACTAAATTTCACAATCATCAAAATCCCTAGCTCGTGGTTGTGGCTCATGAGTTGTTGATACGTATGTGTCATGAAACTGCAAATGCTCATGCCTCATGAAAGAGGAAGATTGCTTGTTGCTTGGCGTGGCTTCTTGAATTAAGGAAGACAGTGTGTGGTCACCTGAATCGTTTCTCTCGATGTATTTCACATGTCAGTCAATGCGGAATAATAAGTTTCGTATGTGACAATTAGAATGGAGTGAAATTCCTTTAGTGATTGTAAAATTTACTGCTTGCTTTTGACGTTTGAAGTTTTAGTTCTTTTTTTGCTGTTAATTTTGTCAACTTGACAGTTTTATGCCTTGTTTAGGAGATTTTGAATGGCAAATCTCACAAATTTATCATCCAAAACAAGGTTTCCTTGTCTAAAACTTCTCTTGACAAGGTTCGCAATTCATTTTTCCTTTAAACTACAGAAGGAATTTCTTCGCCTTAACCTTCTCATACTGTTGGGTTGTGTCTCAGTTAAAGGAAGGTATTCTACTCGACAGATGTGTAGCTCTCCTGCCATTGAAGGAAATCAGTGGTGTGCCAATTCAGATTAAACTTGATGATGTTTGGTGCCATGCTCATTCTGGATTTCAAAAGGCTAAGCAGCTAGAAATAAGCATACAAGATAACCAAATTCATCCACCAGAGCAGAGTTCAGCTTATCAATATATTGGAGAGTATGACAGCATCCTACTTTACCAAAGAAGCAATTGTGTCACCAAGGGCTACAGACTGAAGACAATTAGACTGAGCTCTGATTATCATTTTTGCCCAGGAATACATAATTACATTGTTTTTACACATGGAATTAACAATGTAGCATCCAGAGAAATTGCTTCAGAATCTATGCGATGTTTGCTTAAGAAAAATTGTACAGATGCTGATATTTTAAACACTGGAGCTAATGATAGAACTATCAGACAGAGTCCCTTCTGTGACTTGCTTGGTCGAGAAAGCAGTGATGCTATAAGTTCTCGACCTCAACATAAACCACGAAGAGCTAGTCAATATTCTCTTAGTGACAAAGTAGTTGTGCTAGAAGATTCTCATGGTCTTGGATCCCATTTGCCCCTGGAAACTTCTGTTTCCTATGATGTTGGTGGTCATTTGGAGAATGATGCTTCCGTTGCACAGCGACCATGTGACAGAGATGTAAGTTTTCAAGTTACACCTAAAAATGGAAGTAAAGAAATCGCGATTACCACACTTCATGGGGAAAGTCATTTGATACTACTGGTACCTTGTCTACATAATCCCCGATAGAGGGGTTAGCAGGTGATCCTAGATCCGATCCGAAATACACGGCTCCGCTAAGGAAGAAAAGGAAGATTGGCGCGGGCGAATGTCGGAAGCCATTGGCGCGGGCGAATGTCGGAAGCCATTGGCGCGGGCGAATGTCGGAAGCCATTGGCACGGGCGAATGTCGGAAGCCAGTGGCACGGGCGAATGTTAGAAGCCATTGGTACGGGAGAGTTAGCGAAAGCAATCGACACGGCAAAGGAGAGACGAAAGGCGCTTTGCCAAGAGGTCGGTCCAATCTGATCAATACAAAGGGAATTTGACATGGGGAAAAGAGGAATTGGTTCGGGTTGATAAAAAGCCCTAGGGCTAGGTCACCCGTGGGCTATAGACCTAAACTAGCTTCCCTTGATACGGAAGGCTGAGGGAGATAGTCTAGCCTAGTTTTCCGAAAAATAGAGGAAAAGGTGTTAGGCAACGGCCTGGGAGGCCTCACACAATATTCCAAGGAGTCTTCACTCCTTATATTTGTAACATAATTATTCTCCAGGAAGAGGTGGTGACCACGTGTATGATGGAGATAATCCACGACGTTACGATGAAGGAGGAGGGAGGATAAAAGGAAGGAGGCAAAGAGAAAAGGGGATCCGCAATCATTCCGACGCAGCAAGAGAGAAGAAGAGGCAAGAGGAGAAGGAAAAAAGGGAACAACCATCTCGCCGGAGAAGAAGGACGGAGATCGGCCATTGCTACATCTCTTGTATTTTCCTCGTCTTGTAATATCATTGTAAGAGGTCTTTCTCCTCCACCTGCGGAAACTTGCTTTCTGTAAAGGAGGACCTTCATAGTGAAAGTGCTTAGGCACCGCATCTGGTGAGAAAACTCACCTCCGTGGAGTAGGAATCCTCATTCCGAACCACGTTACATCTTGTGTCTGAATCTCGATTGCTGGCGTCAGTTTCTTGCGTTTCATCTACTTCATCCTCTTATTCTTTACTGATTACGGCCGGGGAGAATCCTCTGAGACCTCCCTCAGTGCTTCACTGCATTGAAAATGGAGCGACCAGATTTTTTCCCATACCCGCATCAGTTGGCGCCGTCTGTGGGAAACATTTGAGCTGGACGTCGAGATGCAACCTGAAGAAATACAGCAACTTGATACTTCTGCGGCGGAGGAGCGCCCCATCACCCTTCTACCATCGCAGCTGAAGGCCCTGATGGATGACGCTATTACAGAAGCCCTCGCCAGGGAAAGGAGAAGGACCGGATATCTGCATCCGCACTCTGGGGAACCTTCTTCCAGAGGCCCACCCCCAGAAATGCCTCCTCCCTCTCGTACAGCCGCCAATGGGGAAGTATTGCTTGGAGGCGGACTTGGGGGAAGAACGCCTCAGAATACTATGCCCTTCACCCAAACGCGCAGAGAGGAACAGGGTGAAAGTCAATCAATCAGACCTCCGGAAGTATACGAGCCCAGTCCCTTCACGATGGACATTCTCACTGAGCTCCCTCCATCCTACTTCCGGAATCCTCAGGTCAATAAGTATGATGGTTCGACGGATCCTGAAGAGCACATATCTCAATTCGATGGAGCGGCCGCTTCCACATTATCTTCGACGCTCTCAAGTGCCGAGTCTTGAACGAACACAGGCTCGGCAAAAGTGGTTTACTACTCGCCCCGGGTCTATCACTGTTTGACTTCCAGAGAATGTTCAGTCGAGAATTTGTCAGCTGCAAGGCGTATAAACAAGACGCCTCTATGTTAATGCATATCACCCAGGGACCTTCGGAATCCCTTAGGGGGTATATTCATCGATTCACTTCTGCAGCCAGGGGAATCCCCGCCACCCGATCTGAATCTTTCAGAGGCGCTATTCAGCACGGGCTGAAGGAGGGTCCCTTCCTCAGTTCCTTGTTGAGACAACCTACGGATAGTTACGAAGAGATACTGAGCCGTGCGGAGCAGTTTATCCGCGAAGAAGAAGGATTAAAGGTACGGAGGGCCGAACGGACTGCCACAGCAGTCCCAACTGAAAGAGTTCGTCCCGCTGCTCCTCAAGCACCCCCTCGGCGGGAGTATACAAGACCTTTTCGACAGGAGGTTCCGAGGCCTCGTCCAATGCTGCAAGGTGTTCGCCCCACCCCGCCATTACAAATCATGACCACTGAAGCACTTCCTCCTGTGAGGACATGGAAAGAACGTGAAATGGAATTTTACGACAGAGTCTGCTACGGCGACCCTTAGGACACGAGGATCGCGTAACCCCCGATCCGTTCTTTTGCCAATATCATACGAGAATATGGTCACTAGGTAGTCGATGTTTTAAGTTACAAGAAGAATTAGATCGCCTCCATCTGCATATCCGCAAGTAAGGTTTCAGCGGGAGGGGGCCAGCGAGGCCCCGACCCAATGTAACCGTCGGGGCGTATATAATCAACAACCTCAAGTCACTTTCCCCAAACGTCATCCCAAGAGGTTGTCTCTCCAGCAGGTCCATCAGGTGAGGGCCCTTCATCCCATCTAGATGACATTCCCACCCGGGGAGTTATTCATGTTATAGTTGGAGGACCTACCGACGGGGACTCTAACCGGGCGCGGAAGTCGTACGCCCGTCTCATAGAGAGTTTGACCATCGTCACCGACCATACTATTCAAGTGGCACCGCCCGTTTCGTTCGGGCCAGAAGATCTGCAAGGTATCCTGCTGCCCCACACGTACGCCTTAGTTATCCGTATATCCCGGCGGTTATGAAGTGGCGGTGCTGGTTGACTCGGGAAGTTCTGTCAACATCCTCTTCCAGGAAGCCTTCGGACAGATGCAGCTGCGAAACGCCCAACTAGAAGAGGTGGCCACTCCCCTCTTCGGATTCGCAGGGCACGTGGTCCACTCGACGGGGCAGATTTCATTGCCTTTAACTCTGGGCGTAAAGCCCAGCCAAAAACCAGTATAATTCCTTTCCTTATCGTGGACGCTCCGTCCACTTATAACGCTATTCTTGGGCGTCCTTTCCTCACCCTTTTTCAGGCCGTGGCTTCCCCGTACCACCAGAAGCTAAAATTTCCAGTAGGTCAATCGGTGGGAGAAGTTCGTGGAGAACAGAAGGCCTCCAGAAGCTGCTACGTACAAATGGTTCGGGACGATCAGAAGAAAGCCCGAACCGAGGACCTCAAAGGCAAAGCTGTCATCATCACTGATGTCTGCGTCCTGGAGGAATCTCCCCCCAAGGCTGATAAAATAGAGGAGGGAGAACTGGTGGAAATCGCTCCAGGAAAGGCCACACGGATAGCACAACAGCTGGATGTCAAAGAAGAGCTGGTGGCTTATCTGAAGGAGAATGAAGACATCTTTGCAAAAGATGTGCATGATCTCACGGGGATCCATCCTCAAGTGGCGGAACACCATCTCAATATCATTAAAGGAGCCCGACCCGTCCAACAGAAGAGGCGACATTTTGGACCAGAAAAGGACAAAGTCATAGCAGAAGAAGTGGACAAACTACTAAAAGCGGGTCATGTAAAGGAAATCCAGTTCCCCGAATGGGTTTCTAATGTAGTCTTGGTCCCCAAGCCTTCGGGGCAATGGAGGATGTGTATCGATTTCCGTGATTTGAATAAAGCATGCCCTAAAGACTGCTACCCCTTGCCTCGTATTGATCAACTGGTGGATTCTACTGTGGGATATGAAGTGGTGTCCCTAATGGATGCATATCAAGGATATCATCAAATACCTTTGGCCCAAGAAGATCAAAAGAGGGTTAGCTTTGTGACTGCGGGGGGGTTATACGCTTATGTGGTAATGTCGTTCGGACTAAAGAACGCAGGAGCCACCTATCAGCGCCTTATGGACAAAATCTTCGCGGAGCAGAAAGGGAAGAATGTGGAGGTCTACGTGGATGACATCTTGGTCAAATCGAAGGTCACTCGGGATTTAGTCAAGGACTTAAATGAAACCTTCGCTACATTAAGGCGGTTTAATATGAAGCTAAACCCTAACAAATGCCTGTTCGGGGTAAAGAGTGGCAAGTTCTTGGGGTACATAGTAACGGAGAAGGGGCTGCAAGCCAACCCTAAGAAAGTGCAAGCCCTATGCAACATGAAATCACCTGCTAATCTGCGAGACCCAAAAGTTGGTGGCGGGATTATTTCTTTATCCCGATTATAGCGGATCGTGGACAAGGCTGCCTTTTTCAAGATTTGCGCAAGGTCGCTAAATTTGATGGGATGATCAATGTGACAAGCTTTCAGGAGTTGAAGAAATATTTGGTTGGACTCGCTAGCCAAACCAATACCTGGAGAACCATTATGGATGTATCTGGCCGTCTCGGAGGGAGCCGTTAGTTCGGTATTATTGAAACAAGAAGGTTCTCACCAGCAACCTATTTATTATACCAGCCATATCCTGAAGGGGGCGGAATTCCGTTATACGGAGCTAGAGAAGTTGGCATATATCCTAGTACTAACCGTACTTTTTGGCTCATCCCATCACCGTTCTAACACACAGCGAATTGGGTAAGGTCGTCACTAAGCCAAATTTCTCTGGAAGATTGGCCAAATGGGTGGTAGAACTAAGCGAGTACGATATTCACTACCAACCTCGAACGGTTATCAAGGCCCAAGCACTCGCTGATTTTCTAGCAGAGGTACCTTGCGGCATGGAAGATGGTTCGGCAACAAAGGAGGAGGGATCAGAGGCATGGAATATATTCGTAGACGGTTCTTGAGATCTACGTGGCGTTGGTATTTTATTAATTTCCCCGGAGGGTGAAGAAACTCGATTAGCAGTTCGCCTGGAATATCGGGCATCTAATAATGAAGCGGAATATGAAACCATTCTAGCGGGACTGTAGGCTGCTAAAGCGGTGGGGGCTTCTTCCATTGTGATCCACTCGGATTCCCAGTTGGTAATATCACAACTTCAAGGTTCTTTTGCGGTTCGGGAGGAAAGGCTGCATAAGTACTTGAAGACTTTTGAGAAAGAAAAAGCTCAATTCGTCGAGTCCTCTTGAAGCAAATCCGCGGAGAACCTGGCGGGAAAGCGGATGAATTGGCTCGGATGGCTAGCGCTATGGGAGGAATAAAATCCTCGGCGATCCATACGAGAATTCATACTTCCTTAGCAATATGCGACGGATGGAGGGAGACATACCCAATCAAGCCTAACTCTTGATTGGAGGACCCGATATCATAGCTTATTTACGGCAGGAAGATCCTGAAGGGAAAATAAGCGGCATCCACTTTAATAAAGCCGAGCCAAACGGTTCATCCTCTTAAATGAAGACCTATACAAGACCTCTTTTGGGCGACCCTTGTTAAAATGCCTGGGAAATGAGGATGCGGAATGGGTACTCCGGGAGATCCATGAAGGATGTTGTATCAATCATTTAGAAGGGAGAGCTTTAGCAAGAAAGGCCTTATTGGCAGGATACTTTTGACCTACTCTGCAGCAAGATGCTGCTCATATAGTGCAAACCTGCATCGCTTGTCAGAAGCATAGCAACCGTTCTGAACGGCCAGCTGAGTTAATGAAAGCCGTAATCTCTTCTTGTCCTTTCGATCAATGGGGAATGGATATAGTAGGCCTGATGCCAGCGGCACCTTTACAGAGGAAGTTTTTATTGGTAGCTGTGGATTATTTTTCCAAATGGGTGGAGGCGAGCCCTTAGCCAAAATTAAAGAATGTAATGTCTGATTCTTATGGAGAAATATCATTTGTCGGTATGGTATCCCTCGGAAAATAGTCAGTGACAATGGACGACAGTTCCAAGGAAAAAAGATCCAAGAATGGTGCCAAAGTCTCAACATTCAGCAGGCTTTCACTTCGGTAGCCCATCCTCAAGCGAATGGGCAGGTGGAAGTAACTAACAGGATCCTCATTCAAGGATTAAAGACCAAGTTGGGTGCTCAGAGGGGAAACTGGGTAGAAGAGTTACCCGGCGTCCTGTGGGCCTATCGAACCACACCCAAGACAGCAACAGGAGAAACTCCCTTTAGTTTGGTATACGGGGCGGAAGCCGTTATTCCGGTCGAGGTTTTGTTGAATAGCGCTCGGATAAAGGCATACGAACCAAATCAGAACCAACTTATCCGAAGCACCGAATTGGACTTGGTGGAGGAAAGGCGGGAGATGGCACGGAGGCGAGCGGAATTTTACAAGCAAAGAGTGCAGCGAGCCTTTAATAAGAAAGTGGTGCCTCGGAGATTTCAAGAAGGGGATTGGGTTTTGCGTAAAGTCAATCCCGCTGGAGACCCTGGAAAGCTGGCTCCCAACTGGGAAGGACCCTATGAAATAACGCGCTGCGTAGCAGGGTCAGCATATTATCTGAAAGATGACCAAGGCAAAGAGCTTCCACGACCTTGGAATGCCCTTCATTTAAAACTCTTTCACACTTTGTATAGAAATATGGAATAGAAGAAGGAAATTATGAAACTCAAGGGTGCTTCTTGAATTGCGTTAATTAGATGCCAAGTATTCTCCAAATTTCATTAAGGGGTTATTTACAAGGGCAATATGGTATTATCAATACATCTTGAAGAAGAAGAGGAAAAACAGAAAGGAAATTCCCATTTCAAAATGGGATATTAAATTACAGCTTAAACCGGTCGGGAGGATAACGTCGAAAACCAGCCTCCCAATTTAAAGAAAATGAAGGATAAGTGGGAGGAGGTAATCCTTGGGCGGCATACTGCCGAACCGCGTCATTAAATCCGTCTTGATAGGTGGCGCGCATTAAAATGATGAGCCGCTCCTCGCGATTCGGACGGTCAGGGCTTCGCTCTCGATGCAGCCTCTCGCATGTTTCTTGTTGTTCTTGAAGATTTCGACGCACGTCCACATAGCGCCGCAACACCTCCATAATAGCATCGGCCAAGATAGAGACATCATTGGCTCGGGAACTTTGGTCCTGCTGCACAAGGTGCGTCATCTCCACCATATTTTGACGCATGGAAGCTGAAATCCCCTCCATTGCTTCGAAATAAGATCTGGTTCGGGCGAGTTCAGTGCTCATCCTCTGGAGGGAAGTTTCTTGCCTGCGTAGGCGTGCATGAACATGCGTCTGGAATTTCTGAGGATGAGTTTTCTTGTACCTCCTTGCCTGGCGAGTGCGGAGGTCCCCTATCTTGTCCTGGGCTCGCCAATACTGAACTTGAAGACGAGCGATGGCGTCAGAATCCCGTTGCTTCCCCTTGAGGAGCTCTGCTACCTGCCCTTGAAGACGTAGTAACTCTTGAGCCGAGGAAGATTCTGTGTCAAGAGAGGCCGACTGGACTTCCTGCTGGGGGACGAGTGGCTCTGCACCTGGACGTGGTTGCTCCTTTAATGCTGCAATAGTGTCGACATCCTTTTGAATTCTTTGGCGAGACTTGGCTAATTGCTCTTGGCACAGGTGCAATTGTTGTAACAGGAGTTGTTCTCGATTCTGAGCATTCGCCAAGCCTTCCCGTTGTTGTTGCTCCCATTCTTGGGCTTGAGCCTGGTATTGATGAAGAGAGCGATCTAATTCTTGATGGTTGGTCAGGCCCTACATACCGGTCGTGGGAAAAGAAATTGGTTAGCTAGACAAAGCTAAGGAAGCTGAGTAAGAAAATATACCAAGTACAGAGCATGACGCAGACCTTCTATGTGAGGAACCACTTCCTCTAAGTTCAGGATCCGAAGACTCCTGAGAGAAAGGGAAGAAGACGGGACGGAAGATGCCGAAGGAGGAATCTCGCTGATAAAGGGGAAAATGGGGGCGGTATCCATTGGTTGAGGATGGAAAGAAGGAGAAGCATCATTTAGACGACCCATGGAGGTGGTAGTTAGGGGCGGCATATCCGGAGTTGCGGGGAGAATATGTGTCACGCCTGATTGGGGGTTGAGTTCGGAAGGGAAGACGGAAGGAGGCTGATCGAAGGAGGGATCTTGAGAAGACGAGATGATGAGCATTGGGCTGGAGGAGCCTTCGATGGAGAAGCAAGAAGTAGAGGGACCCTGGTCAAGGCCCACAGGAGGAGAGGGATTCTTCAGGCGATGAACGAAGGGGGAAGTTGGCAGTGAAGGAATATCAACCGCCATGGGTTCAGAAAAGGAATGACGGGCCGGGGAAAGAGAAGACAGGGGTGATCCGACCTGTCATCATTGGCTGACATGGGAATACATCTTCCCCAGGTTCATCCCCAGGTTGCGGGGAAGAAGAAGGCGATTTCTGAACGTCGTTGGAGGAAGGAGAAAGAGTGGGAAAGTTAGGGCTTGTAAAGACCGGAGGAAGTGAGGAGAGACTAATGACCCTGGCTTCCTCCGGGATGGAGGTAGTGAGGGTCGCCGGAGGAGGAGAGGGAGAGCAGACGAGGTGAATGTGTATGGTGGTGATCGGGGAAGGTGAAAAGGAAGAAGAAGCGAAAGGCTGACCAGCATCCCATTTGCGATTCGGATAGCGGCCCGCTATCTCCTGGAAGAAGTTAGAATGCATCTTGGGGGTCTAAGAATAAAAGGAAAAGAGGGGCTGGGAAGAAAGGATCGAGGAAACGAGGTTTCGGCGGAGCAAACAGATGAAGAAAAAGGAGACCAAAAGGCGAAGGGATGAAGATGGCAGAAGAAACGAAGATAAAAGAACCCCCTATAAAAGGGAGAAGAATGGGCTTGCAGCCATTAGTGGGCTTCTCATCTGTGGTGAAAGGGAAAGAAGGGTTTATATTTCTAAATGACCCATTATGTATTAAAGCCCCCCATCTGCAGGGGAAGGGGCGGACATAGGCGTTCCCCCTTCAGGAGGAGAGCCAAAAGAGGAATGATTTGAAGGCGTTGCCTCCTTTATGCTGATGGCCTTGGCGCTATACATATAAATTTCTATCCCCGCAAGGCAGAGCGGAAGATATCCCCGTGTGGTGGTGGAACGGAAGAACCGATATCCTTCGGTTATTATTTACTCTATGTATAAATTTCTATCCCCGCAAGGCAGAGCGGAAGATATCCCCGTGTGGTGGTGGAACGGAAGAACCGATATCCTTCGGTTATTATTTACTCTATGTATAAATTTCTATCCCCGCTCCTCGATTATGTATTATATATATAAATTTCTATCCGTGGCGGGAAGATATCCCGTGTGGTGGTGGAGCGGAAGAACCGATATTCCTTGGTTATGTATTTATATATATAAATTTCTATCGCGGTAGCGGAAGATATCCCCGTGGTGGTGGAGCGGAAGAACCGCAGATTCCTCGGTTATGTATTATGTATATAAATTTCTATCCCCGCGAGGCGAAGCGGAAGATATCCCCGTGCGGTGGCGGAACGAAAGAACCGAGATTCCTCGATTATGTATTATATGTATAAATTTCTATCCCCACGAAGCGGAAGATATCCCCGTATGGTGGCAGAACGGAAGAACCGAAATTCATTTGGTTATACTCAAAATTTCATCTCTGAAGATATCCCTGGTGGCGAACGGAAGAATTGAGATCCTCATTATATCACTTTTGTCCCGTAAAGGGAAGTTGAAGTCCTTGTTTAACTCTATATTGTTTTATTCCTATAAAATAGCGAGTTTTCATTTAATGGTTCTATATTCGGTGAGGGAAAAAAGGAAGAGCCAAAATATGCCCCAACTATATATCAAAGAAGTAAAACACCTCAAGAGATATGGGAAGAAGAAGATAAACAGGGAAAAGTTCATTGATGCGGAAAAATTACATATTTCAAGTCATTTACAAGAGGGAGATAACCAAAAGAAACCCTTATACATCTAGGGTATTACAACTCTTTGTTGGGAGGAACGGATGAAGCTCCTTTATGAAGATTTGGAAGATTTCTTCTTCACTTGCTCCTCGTATGTAGATATTCTATCCATGGCAAAAGGATGGAAGCTTGGTAGAAGAAATAGGGATAATAAATGTCGATTAAGAAGAGGAAACGTAGGGCGATGAGGAAAGGTCGGCGGGACTATAATTGCAATTAAGAGGTCCGAATCCACAGGCGAGGATAGAAGAAGGTATGTTGGACAGTTGATCCTTGTGAAGGCGAAACCTTACTTCTACGAGAAAAAGACAAAAGCAACCATCACGTCCCCCCCCCCCTCATTTTTATTGATATATTTGAAATGATTACAGTAAATTGATCTATACAGATTTTCTCTGATTACTCCTAATAGACAAAGCGGGAGAGGCCTCTTTGGGGAGAGGCACCAAGATGACCTTGAAGCTCGCCTTGAGATGGAGGAATGGCGGATGGACCTTCATCAAAGCGGAGAAGGATGAGCTTCAGCCAGGGGCTGGATGAAAGCCGGTGGTGGAAGTGGAGGAAGTTCGGCAGCGGCACGGGGGTCTCCCACTGTATACTCCCATGTGAAGGGAGGATTCCACACTTTATTGCGGAAGGAAGGGAAGGGAGCACGAAAGGACCTCCCTGTAGGAGGGGTTGGAGTTGGAGTGTGAGGCAAAAAAGGAAGAGGACGAAAAGCTGAAGTGGCGATTGGCGGGTCTCAGATCTTGATGTCTTGAAACCCAGTCCTGCAGCTCGAAAGATTCTGAATTGGAAGAAATTTCGATGGGGTGTCCCTCCGAAGCCATGATAGTGAGATAGGAGGACGAAGACATGGAGGGCAATGATTTATAATGGAAGAAGAGCGACGGAAGAGGTTCTTGGGAAGGGGAAGAAGATGAAGAGGTTGATACAGTTTTTGAAGCAGTAAAAGGAATGGGGAAAACCAATAGGCAAGAGTCACTTAAAGTAAATCCCCGAACCGAAATCGGGACGGATGTAAATAAAATCAGACAAGATACTTCAGGCGGATTCTCGAACCAAAATTGGGACAGATGTGAATAATATTATTCGAGATACCTCAAATAAGCCCGAACCAACAAGGTGATTGCGCCATACAATACGGGGAAAGAGATGACGGTACAAAGAGGGAGGAGTTTAAAATTGGTCCAGAATTCCCAATCCGTCAAGAAACATGACAAGATGATGATAACTAAACATATGGACAAATTCATCATTCAGAAGCAAAAGAAAGGCTATTGACAAAATTACCAAAAAGGAGAATAGTAGAAATTATAACTCAAAAAGTTCGGGCGGACACTTAGCTAGCGCCTCCGTGGGATCTAAGTAGCTAGTGTCCATGCCAAGAGGCGGGTATCCTTGTTCGGCATTTTGAGCCGAGGACCCCTCAAAACCTAGTATAAATAAATCTACCCCCTTCTTGACATAGCGTCCTTTGAGGTCGGCTTCTTGCTCCTTCAGTTGGTCTTGATATTGAACCACCTGAGCTTGACTTTATGCCAATTCAGCCGCCAAAGCATCTCTTTCGGTGGCTGCCTTTATAGCTTGCTGCCCTAAGACTGAAAGAGTTTCTAGGTACTCCTGGTGGAGGGTAGACTGTTGCTGAGCCACCGGCGATAAGGTGTGAGAAAGAGCTGCCACTATGGAGGAAAGCTCCTGACATTTCTTCAATCTGAGATTCCTTGGTGGTTTCCCATGTTTGGCGTTCCAATTCAAGCGGTGGCTCTTCTTTGAAGGTATAATAGTAGTCGAGAGTCGGCACCTTGATCATGGCATCCCAAGATATCCCTTTACTCCCGTTCAACTCGGGGACATCTACTTATTTGCGATTCACTGGATTGTAAGAAGAAGCTTGTTCAAGCTCTTCATTTTTTCGTTGCAGCTCCTCTTTCTCGCTTCGGACCAAGGCTAGTTGCATCATGGCATCTTCACACTGGCCCCTGAAGTCTGCCTCCTTGGCCTCTTGCTCGTTTAACCGCCGAACGAGCTCTTTTTGTTGTGATACGGCGGCAAAGTGGCGAGTTTCCACACTAGATTGGAATTTGGTCAGCTGAACCACCATTTTGTTATGTTAGGTGGAGGCCTAAATGGAAGGAAAAATTATCGGTATATATCGGCATAGAGAGATACTCATAATGAAGAGGAGGAAAAGAAAGAGTAGATACCTCACACGGCAGTTTGCTCACTTGTTCACATGGGCCTTGTATGCCGTGATTGAAAGAATTTTACCTCAGGTGCGAATCTTAGAGGATCCCAGCGTGGCCTTGGAGGAATAGGAAGGAAGGATCCTCCTTAGAGGAAGGATGGGGCTGTATGGCGAAGGGGTAGGAGCAGCTCTTGAGTCGGAAGGTATATGAGCTTGGAGGGACTCGAGAAGGTGGGGGTGAATTTTGTGCGGATGGGGAGGAATGAAGAAAATGGGAGGAGAATCCTCCTTGAGGAGAGGAGAAGGGGCGGAGTGTAGTGCCTCCTCTTCTTGGCTCATAAATGGTTAGAAATTTGAGACCCGGTTGGTCAGAGGGGAGGCAAAGGATGAACTGAGGCTCCTTTCTTGATGAGCCGCAGCTTTTTCAGGGGATGAGGGCTATCTTGATTAGCCTCTTTTAGTCGAGGTTTTCTTCTTCTTTGCAGCCTCAATCGCCTCACCTTCCACCAAAGCCGTCTGCATTAGATAATCTGCAAGGTACAAAGATGAGAAAGATGAATAACATAGAAAGGAAGTCATATTGCGGGTAAGTATCACCTACCTACCTACAACAGAAAGTCGTCAAAGGTAGAGAGACAATCCAAAGTGGCTTAAGAGGAGTTTCTATTAGATGGTTTGGCGGTAATGTAACTCTCCTAATACTCTATACACTTCTAGGACATTTGGTCCTCATTTCCGGAAGGGAGGCAATCGGGAAGAGCTACCTTCCATGTATCGAATAGGGTAGAGACTCGGAAGTTGTACAAAGAAATACAATTCTTGACCCTTGTGGGAAGTGGGCAGTTCACGATTGGCGGTCTGAGCGGCTAGATAAATAGAAGAGACACCTTAGAAGACTTTAATTGGAAGAAGCAATGGAATATTTGGGGTTAAAGAGAGGTTCAAGTGTTGGAACACTATGTGAGCTCGATAAAATTGAAAGGAGTTGGGGTGAATTGGTTCGAGGGTAGTCCATAGAAGTTTAGAAGGTCCAAATAGACCGATGGTATGCGAGGATAGGCCGTTAAGAAATTGTTCGGAGAAAAAGCATGTCAAGCAGGAGGAGGATTATGGGGCCGATCTGAGTTTAGTCGTGAAACAACATTTTATAGAGGGATCTATGTAGTTGTTCTTAATATTAAAGAAATAATGGTTACAATCTAACTGGGTTATGGTATGTTCATACCAGGCGGGTGAAGAGATGGTCATAGGAGTCATGGGTGTGAACAAGCGAGCACTTACTCGGAGGTTAAGGAAGAATCGTGTGGGAAAGGAAGAATGGGTGTGAAAGCCTTGCGTGAAAATCACGGAAGGAGAAGAGCAATTTGGATTATTAAGCACACTAAATGATACCTAAAAGGAGAAGGCGAGGTTTATATAGGGTTTAAGTGACGATTCAACTACGAAAGGAGAAGAAGAGCGGAGCCCATAAGCCCATCGGGACCTCCTTGAAATATACCTAAAGGAAGTATAAGAGGCGGATGGAGTCGAGAAATGAAGAATAGGTCGAAACTTTATGTACATTGGGAAAGTCAAACTTATAACCGCGACTATTTTTTGAGGTTGACTAATGATACTCTGGTACCTTCTCTACATAATTTCTGATAGAGAGGTTAGCAGGTGACCCTAGATCCGATCCGAAATACACGACTCCGCTAAGAAAGAAAAGGAAGATTGACACGGATGAATATCAGAAGTCATTGGCACGGGCGAATGTCGGAAGCCATTGGCACGGGCGAATGTCGGAAGTCATTGGCACGGGCGAATGTCAGAAGCCATTGGCACGGGCGAATGTCGAAGCCGGCGTGCAAATGTTAGAAGTCATTGAGTACGGAGAGTTAGCGAAAGCAATCGACACGGCAAAGGAGAGACGGAAGGCGCTTTGCCAAGAGGTCGGTCCAATCTGATCAATACAAAGGGAATTTGACATGGGGAAAAGAGGAATTGGTTCGGGTTGATAAAAAGCCCTAGGGCTAGGTCACCTATGGGCTATAGACCTAAACTAGCTTCCCTCGATACGGAAGGCTGAGAGAGGTAGTCTAGCCTAGTTTCCCGAAAAATAGAGGAAAAGGTGTTAAGCAACGGCCTGGGAGGCCCCACACAATATTCCAAGAAGTCTTCACTCCTTATATTTGTAACAGAATTATTCTCCAGGAAGAGGTGGTGGTCACGTGTACGATGGAGATAATCCACGACGTTACGATGAAGGAGGAGGGAGGATAAAAGGAAGGAGGCAAAGAGAAAAGGGGATCCGCAATCATTCCGACACAGCAAGAGAGAAGAAGAGGCAAGAGGAGAAGGAAAAAAGGGAACAACCATCTCGCCGGAGAAGAAGGACGGAGATCGGCCATTGCTACATCTCTTGTATTTTCCTCGTCTTGTAATATCATTGTAAGAGGTCTTTCTCCTCCACCTGCGGAAACTTGCTTTCTGTAAAGGAGGACCTTCATAGTGAAAGTGCTTAGGCACCGCATCTGGTGAGAAAACTCACCTCCGTGGAGTAGGAATCCTCATTCCGAACCACATTACATCTTGTGTCTGAATCTCGATTGCTGGCGTCAGTTTCTTACGTTTCATCTACTTCATCCTCTTATTCTTTACTGATTACGGTCGGGGAGAATCCTCTGAGACCTCCCTCAGTGCTTCACTGCATTGAAAACGGAGCGACCAAATTTTTTTCCATACCCGCATCACCATTTAAACATTCAGCCTAGTTTTCCATTGGAGAATGTTAAAGATGATCATGGCACACTTGAAAGGCCCTCTGACTTTGAACCAAATCATGATGATGCCTTTGCTGCAAAGAAACACCATCATCTGAGCTCTCAAACCAACAACAGTGAAGATTCTACCATTAATGATTGCACTGAAGTAGACTTGTGTATAAAGTGCAATAAAGATGGTAAGTTGTTGAATTGTTGTAGCCGCACTTGCTTGATTTTTGTTCATGAATCCTGTTTGGAATCGCCACCCGAGTTGGAGACTTCGGGACTTTTCTATTGCCCCTTTTGTTCATATAGGAGAGCTGTTATTGCTTATAGGAAAGCTAAAGAATATTATTTTCAAAAAAGGAAATGTCTTTCACAATTTGTTGGCGGAGATTTTGCTCATAAACATCAAAAGATGTTATCGTCTTCTGTCCCAGTAAATGGCAACTCAAGCGGATTTACTAGGGATCAGCCGATTGTAACTTCAACAGTATCTGATGGACAAACTCAACGATTAGTTGTTCCGCAGCCTTGTGTTATCAGCAAGGTAACTTGTCAGGGAGGGAGTACTGCAGACATTGACGATGACATAATTGTATGTGAAGTTACACGTACAATTCAGAATGTTAATGCTACTCTCAACAAAGGAGATGTTGCTCGCAGATGCAGTTACAGTGACCGTGTTGAGGCTACAAAGAATCATCATCTAGGTGATCATCGTGCTCCTACTGATACTATTGATGAACCTTGCCCAGAGGATCCATGCGATTCTAGACAGATCCATGATATTAGGCAAGTTGAAGCTGGCATGGTTGGCAATTCATGTAGCCAATCAAATGTTGAATCATGTCATTTTCGGAGGGTTGATCTGACAGATAGAAGTTCACTAGAAGACAATGAACAAACTCAACAAGCAGAAGGTGCTCATGCTGGTGATAAGTACGAAGTGTTGCCCTGTCACAGAGCCAATCAGGAAAGTGAAAAGAGCCTGCATACTTCTCCTTTATGTGGACGTAAGTTTCTCATTCAGAATCTCAAGAATGACCTAAGCAGAGGGAATATTATTCAAAGTCATAATGGTGAATACATCAATATCGGTGTTAATCAGCAACTAGGGAACCTATTGTTGCCGCTGATATTGACCTATGTGATCCATTTGTTAAATATGCTCATGATTTTCGAAAAGGTAACTTTGAGCTTGTTGGTAATTCATGTGTCCGGCATAATGTAGAGGTAAGTCAGCTTAACTTGGAGCAGACAAATGGGACTTCAATGGAATCTAGCGAACAAGCTCTACAAGCTGATCAAAGGATAATAGACTTGGAAAAGAGATCAAATATCTCTCATTATACAACAAATGTAAACAGTGACAAGATTGGATGTGGAGTTGGACCTCCCCTTGAGAATGTTATTACTGACCTCAATGAAGAGGATACATTCCCACGTGATATTGCTGGTACCTTTTCTACATAATTCCCGATAGAAGGGTTAGCGGGTGACCCGTGATCCGATCCAAAATATTCAGCTCAGCGAAGGGAGAAAAGGAAGAATTGGTTCGGACGCGAATATCAGAAGCCATGGGTTCGGGCGCGAATATCAGGAGTCATTGGTTCGGGCACGAATATCAGAGGTCATTGGTTCGGGCGTGAATATCAGAGGTCATTGGTACAGGAAAATATCGAAAGCAATTGGCACGGGAGAGCTAGCAGAAGTAATTGATACAGCAAAGAAGAGACGGAAGTCACTTCGCTAAAGAGTGGAACAAGAATTGATTCAGCTAGATAATTCCAGAAGCCAATGGGATGGATAGAGGGTCGACTTAACCTGATCGATACGATTATACGAAGGAAGTCTGGCACGGGGAAAAGAGGAATTGGTTTGGGTTGATGAGGAACCCTAGGGCTAGGGCACCCGTGGGCTATAGAACTAAGCTAGCTTCACTCAAAGCGGATGGTTGAGGGAGATAGTCTAACCTAGTTACCCAAAAAGTAGAGGGAAAGGTGTTAGGCAACGGCTTGGGAGGCCCCACGCAATATTCCCAGGAGTCTTCACTCCTCATATATGTAACAGAATTATTCTCCAGGTGGAGGTGGTGGTCACGTGTATGATGGAGATAACCCACGACATTACAATGAAGGAAGGGGGAAGATAAAAGGGAGGAAGCAAGGAGGAAAAGGGGATCCGCAATTATTCCAACCCAGCAAGAGAGAAGGAGACGCAGGAGAAGAAGGGGAGCGACAACCGCCTCGCCGGAGAAGAAGGACGGAGATCTGTCGTTGTTACATCTCTTGTATTTTTCTCGTCTTGTGATATCACTGTAAGAGGTTTTTCTCCTCCACCTTCGGAAACTTACTTTTCGTAAAGGAGGACCTTCATAGTGAAAGTGCTTAGGCACTGCATCCGGTGAGAAAAGCTCACCTCCGTGGAGTAGGAATCCTGATTCCGAACCACGTTACATCTTGTGTCTGAGTCTCGATTGCTGGCGTCAATTTCTTGCGTTTCATCTACTTCATCTTCTTATTCTTTACTGATTGCGGCCCGTGAGAACCCTCTGAGATCTCCCTTCGTGCTTCACTGCATTGGAAAGGAGTGAACAGATTTCACCCGTCCGCATCGGTTGGCACCATCTGTGGGAAACTTTGAGTTGGACGTCGAGATGCAACCTGAAGAAGTACAACAACCTGCTACCTCTGTAGCGAAGGAGCGCCCCATCACCCTTCTACCATCGCAGCTGAAGGCCCTGATGGATGATGCTATTACAGAAGCCCTCGCTAGGGAAAGGAGAAGGATCGGATATCTGCATCCGCATTCCGGTGAACCTTCTTCCAGAGGCCCACCCCCAGAAATGCCTCCTCCATCTCGTATAGCCGTTAATGGGGAAATATTGCCTGGAGGCGAACTTGGGGGAAGAACGCCTCAGAACATTATGCCCTTCACCCAAACGCGCAGAGAAGAACAGGGCGAAAGTCAATCAACCAGACCTCCGGAAATATACGAGCCCAGTCCCTTTACAATGGACATTCTCTCTAAGCTCCCTCCATCTTACTTCCGGAATCCTCAGATCAATAAGTATGATGGTTCGACGGACCCCGAAGAGCACATATCTCAATTTGTGGCGGCCTCGCTCCGTTATCTTGGCGCTCTCAAGTGCCGAGTCTTCCGAACCACCCTAACTGGCTTGGCACAAAAGTGATTCAATACTCTGCCCCCAGGATCCATCACTTGTTTCACTGATTTTCAGAGAATGTTCAGTCGGGAATTTGTTAGCTGCAAGGCGTATAAGCAGGACGCCTCTATGTTAATGCATATCACCCAGGGACCTTCAGAATCCCTTAGGGGTTATCTTCATCGATTCACTTCTGCAGCTAGGGGAATCCCCTCAGCCCGATCCAAATCTTTGAGGAGGCTATTCGGCCGTGAAGAGGCCCCTTCCTCGATTCCTTGTTAAGGCAACAACTGCGGATAGTTATGAGGATCTACTAAGTCGTGCGGGCGATTTATCCCGAAGAAGAAGGATTAAAAGGTGCGGAGAGTGAGCAATTTGCCACAGGATCCCAATTGAAAGAAACTCGTCCGTTGCTCCTCAGCGCCCCTCGGGAGTATACAAGACCTTTTCGGCAGGAGGTTACGAGGCCTCGTCTATCTTTGCAAGATGTTCGCCCCACCCCGCCATTACAAATCATGACCACTGAAGCGCTTCCTCCTGTGAGGACATGGAAAGAACGTGAAATGGAATTTTACGACCAGCAGGGTCTGCTACAACGACCCTTAGGACACAGGGGGATCCCACGTAACCCCCCAGTCCGGTTCTTCTGCCAATATCATACGGAATATGGTCACACTAGTGGTCGATGTTTTAAGTTGCAGGAGGAATTGGATCGCCTCCATACTGCATATCCGCAAGTAAAGTTACAGGCCGGAGGACCGGCACGGCGAGGCCCCCGACCCAATGTAACTCGTCCAGGGCCCTACAATCAACAACCTCAAGTCACTTTCCCTCAAACGCCGTCCCAAGAGGTTGTCTCCCAAGGAGGCCCATCAGGTGAGGGCCCTTCATCCAATCTAGATAACGCTCCCACACGAAGAGTTATTCATGTTATAGCTGGAGGACCTACTGATGGGGACTCCAACCGAGCGCGGAAGTCGTATGCCCGTCTCATGGAGAGTTTAGCCATCGTCACCGACCAAACTATTCAAGTTGCACCACCCGTTTCATTCGGTCCAGAAGATTTACAGGGTGTCCTACTGCCCCATACGGATGCCTTGGTTATTCGTATATCCTTGGCCAATTATGAAGTGGCCCGGGTGTTGGTCGATTCGGGAAGTTCCGTTAACATCCTCTTTCAGGAAGCCTTGGACGGATGTGGGAATGCCTAGCTAGAAGATGTGGCCACCCCTCTCTTTGGATTCGCAGGGCATGTAGTACATCCTACGGGGCAGATTTCATTGCCTCTAACTCTGGGCGTAAAGCCCATCCAAAAAACCAGTATAATCCCTTTCCTTATTGTGGACGCTCCGTCTACTTATAACGATATTTTTGGGCGCCCTTTCCTCACCCTTTTTCAGGCCGTGGCTTCCCCGTACCACCAGAAGCTGAAATTTCCAGTGGGTCAATTGGTGGGAGAAGTCCATGGAGAACAGAAGGCCTCCAGGAGCTGCTACGTGCAAATGGTTCGGGACGATCAGAAGAAAGCCCGAACCGATGACCTCAAAGGCAAAGCTGTTATCATCACTGATGTCTGTGTCCTGGAGGAATCCCCTCCCAAGGCTGGCAAAATAGAGGAAGGAGAACTGGTGGAAATCGCTCCAGGAAAGGCCACACGGATAGCACAACAGCTGGAAACCAAAGAAGAGCTGGTGGCTTGCCTGAAGGAGAATGAAGACATCTTTGCAAAAGATGTGCATGATCTCACGGGGATCAACCCTTGAGTGGCTGAACATCATCTCAATATCACTAAAGGAGCCCAACCCGTCCAACAGAAGAGGCGACATTTTGGACCGGAAAAGGACAAGGTCATAGCCGAAGAAGTAGACAAACTGCTAAAAGCGGGTCATGTAAAGGAAATTCAGTTTCCCGAATGGGTTTCCAATGTAGTCCTAGTCCCCAAACCTTCGGGGCAATGGAGGATGTGTATCAATTTTTGTGATTTAAATAAAGCATGCCCTAAAGACTGCTACCTCTTGCCTTGTATTGATCAATTGGTGGATTCTACTGTGGGTTATGAAGTGGTGTCCATAATGGATGCATATCAAGGATATCATCAAATACCTTTGGCCAAAGAAGATCAAAAGAGAGTTAGCTTTGTGACTGCGGGAGGGTTATACGCTTATGTGGTAATGTCGTTCGGATTAAAGAACGCAGGGGCCACCTATCAGCGCCTTATGGACAAAATCTTCACAGAACAGAAAGGGAAAAATGTGGAAGTCTACGTGGATGACATATTAGTCAAATCGAAGGTCACTCGGGATTTAGTCAAGGATTTAAATGAAACCTTCGCTACATTAAGGCGGTTTAATATGAAGCTAAACCCTAACAAATGCTGTTTGGAGTAAGAAAGCGGCAGGATTCTTAGGGTACATCGTGGTGAGAAAGGGTTGCAGAAAGCGACCACCTGAGAAGGTCGCAAGCACTGATATGTAACATGAAGTCACAGTGAATCTGCGAAACTGAAGTGGTAGGCAGGATCGTTTCTTTATCACGATTCATAGCCAGATCGGCGGACAAAGGGCTGCCTTTCTTCAAGATCTTGCGCAAGGCTACTAAATTTCAGTGGGATGATCAATGTGAACAAGCTTTCCAGGAGTTGAAGAAATATTTGGCTGGACTCCCACTGTTAGCCAAACCAATAGCTGGAGAACCATTATGGATGTATCTGGCCGTCTCAGAGGGAGCCGTTAGTTCGGTATTATTGAAACAAGAAGGTTCTCACCAGCAGCCTATTTATTATACCAGTCATATCCTGAAGGGGGCGGAATTCCGTTATACGGAGCTAGAGAAGTTGGCATATATCCTAGTGCTAACCGCCCGTAAGTTAAGGCCGTACTTTTTGGCTCATCCCATCACCGTTCTAACACACAGCGAATTGGGCAAGGTCGTCACTAAGCCCAATTTCTCTGGAAGATTGGCTAAATGGGTGGTAGAGCTAAGCAAGTATGATATTCACTACCAACCTCGAACGATTATTAAGGCCCAAGCGCTCGCTGATTTTCTGGCGGAGGTACCCTGCGGCTCGAAAGATGGTTCGACAACAAAAGAGGAGGGATCAGAGGCATGGAATATATTCGTGAAGCGGTTCTTGGGATCTACAGACGGCGTTGGTATTTTATTAATTTGATGGTGAAGAAACTCGATTAGCCGTTCGCCTGGGATATCGGGCATCTAATAATGAGGCGGAATATGAAGCCATCCTAGCGGGATTGCAGGCTGCTAAAGCGGTGGGGGCTTCTTCCATTGTAATCCATTCGGATTCCCAATTGGTAATATCACAACTTCAAGGTTCTTTTGCGATTCGAGAGGAAAAGTTGTACAAGTACTTGAAGGCTTTTGAGAAAGAAAAAGCTCAATTCCGTCAGGTCCTCTTAAAGCAAATCCCGCGGGAGAATAACGGGAAGGCAGATGAATTGGCTCGGATGGCTAGTGTTATGGAAGGAATGAAGTCCTCGAAAACGGTCCATACGAAAATCCATACTTCCTTAGCAATATGCGACGTGGAGGAAGACGCACTCGAATCAAGCCTAATTCTTGATTGGAGGACTGATATCATAGCTTATTTACGGCACGGGAAGGTCCCTAAAGAAAAAATAGCGGCATCACTTTAATAAAGCCAAGGCAGCGGTTCACCCTCTTAAATGGAGACTTATACAAGATTTCTTTCGGACGACCCTTATTGAAATGCTTGGGAAATGAGGATGCGGAATGGGTACTCCGGGAGATTCATGAAGGTTGCTGCAGCAATTATTTAGGAGGGAAAGCTTTAGCAAGAAAGGCCCTATTAGCAGGATATTTTTGGCCTACTCTCCAGCAAGATGCTGCTCGTATAGTGCAAGCTTGTCTCGCTTGTCAGAAGCATAGCAACCGTCAAGCAGTAATGAGTTAATGAAAGTCGTGGTCTCTTCCTATCCTTTCGATCAATGGGAATGGATATAGTAGGTCCGATGCCAGCGGCACCTTTACAGAAGAAGTTTTTATTGGTAGCTGTGGATTATTTTTCCAAATGGGTGGAGGCAGAGCCCCTAGCCAGAATTACTGAGAATGCCGTAATACAGTTCTTATGGAGAAACATTGTTTGTCGATATGGTATTCCTCGGAAAATAGTCAGTGACAATGAACGACAATTCCAAGGAAAAAAGATCCAAGAATGGTGCCAAAGTCTCAACATTCAGCAGGCTTTCACTTCGGTGGCTCACCCTCAAGCGAACGGGCAAGTGGAGGTGACTAATAGGATCCTCATTCAAGGATTAAAGACCAAATTGGGGGCTCAGAGGGAAAACTGGGTAGAAGAGTTACCAGGTGTCCTATGGGCCTATCGAACTACACCCAAGACAGCAACAGGAGAAACTCCCTTCAGTTTGGTGTATGGGACGGAAGCTGTTATTCCGATCGAAGTTCTGTTAAATAGCGCTCGGATAAAGGCGTACGAACCAAATCAGAACCAACTTATCCGAAGCACTGAGTTGGACTTGGTGGAGGAAAAGCGGGAAATGGCACGGAGGCGAGCGGAGTTCTACAAGCAAAGAGTGCAGCGAGCCTTTAATAAGAAGGTGGTGCCTCGAAGATTTCAAGAAGGGGATTGGGTTTTGCGTAAAGTTAATCCATTGGAGACCCAAAGCTAGCTCTCCCTGGAAGGACCCTATGAAATAACGCGGTGCGTAGCAGGGTCAGCATATTATCTGAAAGATGACCAAGGCAAAGAGCTTCCACGACCTTGGAATGTTATTCATTTAAAACTTTTTCACTGCTAGTATGAAAATAGGGAATAGAAGAAGAGAAATTATGAGACTCTGAAGGGGTGTACTTCTTAAATTGATCACGTTAATTAGATGTCGAGTACTCTCCAAATTTCGTTAATGGGTTATTTACAAGAGCAATACGGTACTGTTAATAAATCTTGAAGAAGAGAGAGAAAATGGAAAGGAAATTCCCGTTTCAAAATAAGATATCAGATTACAGCTTAAATCGGTCGGGAGGATAACGTCGAAAGCCAACCTCCCAATTTAAAGAAAATGAAGGATAGGTTGGAGGAGGTAATCCTTGGTCGGCATAATGCCGGACTACTTCATTAAATCCGTCATGATAAGTGGCGCGCAGTAAAATGATGAGTCGCTCCTGGCGATTCGGACGGTCAGGGCTTCGTTCTCGATGAAGCCTTTGGCATTTTTCTTGTTGTTCTTGAAGTTCTCGGCGTACATCAACATAGCGGCGTGACACCTCCATAATAGCATCGGCTAGTATGGGAAACTCATCGTCGGCTCGAACTTTTGGTCCTCTTTGCACAAGGTCGTCATCTCCATCATATTTTCATGCATGGGGCGAAATCCCCTCCTTTGCTTGAATAAGATCTGGTGTTTCTTGCTGCGTGACATGGATGAGTTTTCTTGTACCTCCTTGCCAAGTGGTCGGAGGTCTCCTATCTTATCTTGTGCTCGATATTGAACACGAAGGCGGCGATGGTGTCGGAATCTGTTGCTTCCTCAAGGAGCTCGCTACCTGCCTGAGCGTAGTAACTCTTGAGCCGAGGAAGACTTATCAAGAGGAGCCATTGGACTTCCCGGGGGACGGGTGGCTCCACACGGGCGTGGTTGTTCTTTCTTTAACGCAATAGTGTCGATCCTTGAATTTGTTGGCGACTAATTGCTCTTGCACAGTGCAATTGTTATTAGAGTCGTTCTCAGTCGAGCATTCGCCAAATCTTCCCGTTGTTGCCGCTCCCATTCTTGAACTTGAGGCCGATATTGATGGAGGGAGCGATCCAACTCTTGATGGTTGGTCAAGGCCTACATGCCGGTTGTGGAAAAGAAAGTTAATTGATAGGACAAAGCTAAGGAAGATGAGAAAAACATACCAAATCGAGCATGGCATAGGCCTTCCATGCGAGGAACCACTTCCTCTAAGTTCAGATCCGAAGACTCACAGGAGAAAGGAAGAATATGGGACGGATGATCTTGGGGTGGGAAGTTCTTATAAAGGGGAGAATGGGGATCCATTGTTGAGAATGGAGAAGGGCTCTTCATTGAGTGAGAGGAAGTTTGCGAAGGGGAATATAAACACGCATGGGTTGGAGGAAGAATGGTATTCGGAAGGATAGAAGCGGAAGGAGCCAGATCGGAGGAGGGACATGGAAGGGCATCCTCCCGATGAGCATCCTCAAAGTGGGAGCCTTCGATGGGGATCGAAGTAGAGGAGAGGAGAAAAAGTGAGAGCTAGGGTTTGTAAATTCTTGGGGAAATGAGCGAAGGACTAAGTTGGCGATTTCTTCCGGAAGGTAACCACCATGGGTTCGGAGGAATGAAGCGTCGGGGATAAAGAAGGCGGTGGTGATCGGAAGAAGATTGAGTGACATGGGAATACATCCTTCCTCTTGCGATGTTCATCGTATCTCTGGAAGAAGGTAGAATGCATTTTGAGCGTCGAATAAAGAGAAAGGAGAAAAGGGATTAAGTTAGGGCTTGTAAAGGCAGGAGATGAAGGAGAGAGACTAATGATGAAGATAGAAAAAGCGATGGAGGATCCTATAAAGGGAGGAGAGAGGTGAGAAACCATTATTCGGATTATTGGTGATCGGAGGAAGGTGAAAAGGAAGAAAAGGAAAAGGGTTATTCTTTCTAAATAGTCCGATTGATGGCTAAAGCCTATCATTTGGAAGAAGGGAATGCATCTTTCTAAGATAAGGAAAAGAGGATAATATGAAAATCGATTGCCTCCTTTATGTTGATGGCGGAGGAGCGGCTATATATATATATATAAATTTCTAAGGCGAAGGGATGATAGATGGCGGCGGAAGAAAAAAGACAGATTCCCCTATAAAGGGGAAGAATATAAATTTCTATCCGTTAGTGGGCTTCTCGTTTGTGGTGAAAGGAAGAACCAAGATTCCGGTTTATGTATTATATATATTATTTCCCCCATCGCGAAGGCGGAAGATATCCTTCGGGGAGAGCGAGGATTATATGAAGGCGTTGCCTCCTTTATGTATTATATATATAAATTTCTATCCCGCGAGGCGGAAGATATCCCGTCTGTGGTGGTGGAGCACGGAAAAACCAAGATTCCTCGGTTATGTATTATATATAAATTTCTATCCGCGAGGCGGAAGATATCCCCAGTGTGGTGGTGGAGCGAAGAACCAAGATATCTTCGGTTATGTATTATATGTATAAATTTGTATCCTCGTGAGGCGAAGCGGAAGATATCCCCGTGGGGTGGCGGAACGGAATAACCGAGATTCCTCGGTTATGTATTATATATATAAATTTCTATCCCATAAGGCGGAAGATATCCCGTGTGGTGGTGGAGCGGAAGAACCAAGATTCCTTGATGTATTATATATATAAATTTCTATCCCCTTGGCGAGCGGAAGATATCCGTGTGGTGGTGGTGGAAACGGAAGAACCAAGATTCCTCGGTTATTATTATATATATAAATTTCTATCCCGAGGCGGAAGATATCCCCGTGTGGTGGTGGAAGAACCGAGATTCCTTTCGGTTTATTATTTATATCTATAAATTTCTATCCCATGAGCGGAAGATATCCCGTGTGGTGGTGGAGCGGAAGAACCGAGATTCCTTTGGTTATTGTTTATCTATGTCTAAATTTCTATCGCGCGAAGGCGGAAGATATCCCGTGTGGTGGCGGAAGCGGAAGAACCAAGATTCCTTGGTTATTATTTATATATAAATTTTTATCCTCCGAAGCGGAAGATATCCGTGTGGTGGTGGAGCGGAAGAACCGAGATTCCTCGGTTATATTATATATCTATAAATTTCTATCCCCATGAGCGAAGATATCCCGTGCGGTGGTGAGCGGAAGAAGCAAGATATCTCGGTTATTATTTATGTATCTAAATTTCTATCCGAGGCGGAAGATATCCCGTGTGGTGGTGGAATGGAAGAACCGATATTCCTCGGTTATTATTTACTTTATATATAATTTCTATCCCGTAGCGGAAGAAATCCCCGTGTGGTGGTGGAGCGGAAGAACCGAGATTCCTCGATTATTATTATATGTATAAATTTCTATCCGTAAGATATCCCGTGTGGTGGTGGAGCGGAAGAACCGAAATTCATTTGGTTATACTCTATATATATATATTTCTATCCCTGGCGAAGATATCCGTGTGGTGGAGCGGAGCGGAAGAATTGAGATCTCCTCGGTTATATATCACTTTTTGTCCCCGTAAAGGGGGAAGTTGAAGTCCTTGTTTAACTTTGTATTGTTTTATTCTATAAAATAGCAGTCGATCTCATTTAATGGTTCTATATTCCCTAGATTGAAAGGAAGGAGAACCAAAATATGCCCCAACTATATGTAGATAAAGAAGTACAACTCGGCAAGACTCAAGAGATATGGGAAGAAGAAGATAAACTAGGAAAGTTCATTGATGTGAAAATTACATATTTCAAGTCATTTACAAGAGGGAGATAACAAAGAAACCCTTATATATTAGGATATTACAACTCTTTGTTAGGGAGGAACGGATGGAGTTCCTTTATGGTCGAGGTTGGCACCATAGTTGCCAGATAGATTCTTTGCAGAAGATTTGCTTGGCAGTTCCTTTTGGGACCGACCAGTTGGCTGAGGAGCAATTATTGGCGAAGATTTCTTCACTTGTTGTAAACACTTCACTTGCTCCTCGGAAAGCTATGTATAGCGTCATTTATACATTCTTTAGAAGGAAGGCCCTACCTGTTCGATATTCTATCCATGGCAAATAAAAGGAAAAGGGAAAGGATGGAAGCTATCGGGTAAGGTGGAGGTTTTATAGCGGAAGGAATAGTGCATTTATTGGTAGAAGAAATAGGGATAATAAATGCGATAAGAAGAGGAAAGCGTAGAGCGATAGTGGGAAAGGTCGACGGACTATAATCGCAATTAAGAGGGTCCGAATCCCACAGAAATGATAGAAGAAGGTATGTTCGGATCAGACATAGTCCTTTTGAAGACGAAACCTTACTTCTACGAGAAAAGACAAAAGCAAACATCAAGTCGCCTCCTTATTTTTATTAACATATTTGAAATGATTACATTAGCTTGATCTATAAAGATTTTCTCGATTACTCCTAACAGATGAAGCGGAGAGGCCTCTTTGGGGGAGAGGCTAAGATGACCTTGAAGCGTTCGCCTTGAGATGGAGGAATGGCGATGGACCTTCATCAAAGCGGAGAAGGATGAGCTTCGCCAGGGATGAAAAGCCATCTTTGGTGGAAGTGGAGGAAGTTCTGGCACGGGGTCTCCGATACTCCCATGTGAAGGAGGATTCCACACTATTATTGCGGAAGGAAGAGAAGGGAGCGAAGGACCTCCTGTAGGAGGGGTTGGAGTGTGAGGCAAAGCGGAAGAAGCGGAAAAATGAAGTGGCGGATTGGCGGGTCTCGAATCTTGATATCTTGAGAAACCAGTCTAGTTCAAAGATTCGAATTGGAAGAAATTTCGATGGGGTGTCCCTCGAAGCCATGATAGTGAGATAGGAGGGCGAAGACATGGAGGCGATGATTTATAATGGAAGAAAGCGGCAGTAGAGGTTCTTGGGAAGGGAAGAAGAAGAAGAGGTTGATATCATTTCCAAGCATAAGAGATGGGAAGATCAATAGCAAGAGTCACTTAAAGTAAATCACCGAAGTCGAGAATCGGACGGATGTATGAATAAAATCGGCAGAGATACTTTCAGCGAATCCTCGAACCAAAATTAGGGTGGAGAATATATTCATCCTCGATAAGCCCGAACCGGTTATTGATAACTAAACATATGGACAAATTCATCATTAAGCAAAAGAAAGGCTATTGACAAAATTACTAAAAAGGAGAATAGTAGAAATTACAACTCAAAGAGTTCGAGCGGACACTTAGCTAGCGCCTCGTGGATCTAAATAAGCTAGTGTCCATGCCAAGAGGCGGGTATCCTTGTTCAGCATTTTGAGCCGATGACCCCTCAAAACCTAGTATAAATAAATCTACCCCCTTCTTGACATAGCGTCCTTTGAGGTCGGCTTCTTGCTCCTTCCGTTGGTCTTGATATTGAACCACCAGCTTGACTTTCGCCATTTAATTGCTAAAGCATCTCTTTCGGTGGGTGCTTTATAGCTTGCCTACCCTAAGAGTCGAAGAGTTTGTACTCTGGTGAAGGGTAGATTGTCGAGCCACCGCGATAAGGTGTGAGAAAGAGCGCCACCATGGAGAAAAGCTCGACATTTCTCTATCGCAGATTCCTGGTGGTTTCCATGCTTGACGCTCCAATTAAGCGGTGGCGTTCTTGTTGAAGTTGTGATAATAGTCGAGGAATCAACATCCTTGATCATGACATCCCCAAGATATCTCTTATACTCCCCTTTAGTTCACGGGTCGATATCTACCGCTGCGCCGGATCGTAAGAAGATTGTTTCAAGTTCTTCATTTTTTCGTTGCAGCTCCTCTTTCTCGCTTTGGACCAGGGCTAGTTGCATCATGGCATCTTCACACTGGCCCCTGAAGTCCGCCTCCTTTTCCTCTTGCTCGTTTAACCGCCGAACGAGCTCCTTTTGTTGGATTAAAGTGGCGAGTCTCACACTAGATTGGAATCTTGTTATGTTGGGTGGAGGCCTAAATGGAAGGAAAATTATCGATATATCGGCATATAGAGATACCCATAATGAAGAGGAGGAAAAGAAAGAGTAGATACCTCACTTAGCAATTTGCTCACTTGTTCACAGCCTTGTATGCCATTGAAGAATTTTACCTCAGAAGGGTGCCAATCTTGACAGGATCCCCAGTGGCCTTGAGGAACAGGAAGGAAGGATCCTCCTTAGAGGAAGATGGGGGCCGACATGAAGGAGGGTAGGGCGGCTCTTGAGTCGGAAGGTATATGAGCTTGGAGGACTCCGTATGAGAAGGTGGGGGTGAATTTTGTGCAGATGGGAGGAATGAAGAAAATTGGGAGGGAGAATCTCCTCCTCGAGGAGAGGGAGAAGAGGCGATGAGGTAGTCCTCCTCTTCTTGGCTCATAAATGGTTAGGGTTGAGACCTTGGTTGAAGCGAGGAGAAGAGCCGATGAACTTGGGGCTCCTTTCTTGATGAGCCGACTTTTTAGGGATGATGAGCTCTTGATTTGCCTCTTTTAGTCGAGGTTTTCTTCTTCTTGGCAGCCTCGATCGCCTCCCCTTCCACCAAAGCCTTCTGCATTAGATTATCTGCAAGGTATACTGATAAGAAAGATGAATAACATAGAAAGGAAGTCATATTGCAGGGTAAGTATCACCCTACCTACAGCAACCGAAGTCGTCAAAGGTAGAGGAGACAATCCAAAGTGGCTTAAAAGAGGAGTTTCTATTAGATGGTTTGAGCAGTAATGTAACTCTCCTAATACTCTATACACTTCCGGGAAGGGACATTTGGTCCTCATTTCCCGGAAGGGAGGCAATTCAGGAAGGGCTACCTTCCATGTATCAGAATAGGGTAGAGACTCGGGAAGCTGTACAAAGAAATACAATTCTTCCCAGCCCTTGTGGGAAGTGGGCAGGTTCACCAAGAATTGGCAGTCTGAACGACTAGATAAATAGAAGAGACCTGCCTTGGAAGACTTTAATTGGAAGAAGCAATGGAATATTTCGGGGGTTAAAGAGAGGTTCAAGTGTTGGAACACTATGTGAGCTCCCGATAAAATTCGAAAGGAGTTGGGGGTGAATTGGTTCAGGGGTAGTCCATAGAAGTTTAGAAGGTCCAAATAGACCGATGGTATCGAGCGAGGATAGTAGTTAAGAAATTCATAGAGAAAAGCATGTCAAACCGGGAGGAGGAATATGGGGCCGATACAGTTTAGTCGTGAAACAACATTTTATAGAGGGGTCTATGTAGTTGTTCTTAATATTAAAGAAATAATGGTTACAATCTAACTGGGTTATGGTATGTTCATACCAGGCGGGTGAAGAGATGGTCCTAGGAGCCATGGGTGTGAACAAAGCAGAGCACTTACTCGGAGGTTAAGGAAGAATCGTGTGGGGAAAGGAAGGGTGGAGTCAGAAAGCGCGTAGAGTGAAAATCACGAAAGGAGAAGAACAGGCTGGATTGTTAAGCACACTAAATGATACCTAAAAGGAGAAGGCAGGGGTTTATATAGGGTTTTCCGTGACTATTCAACTGCACGAAAGGAGAAGGAAAAGCGAAGCCCATAAGCCCATCGGGCCTCCTTGAGTATACCTAAGGGAGGTATAAGGGAACGGATGGATTTAAGTTAAGAAATGAAGAGTAGATCAGAAACTTTATGTACATTTGGAAAGTCAAGCTTATAATTTCGCTTGACTATTTTTCGGGGTTGACTAATGATACTGCTGGTACCTTTTCTACATAATTCCCGATAGAAGGGTTAGCGGGTGACCCGTGATCCGATCCAAAATATTCAGCTCAGTGAAGGGAGAAAAGGAAGAATTGGTTCGGGCGCGAATATCAGAAGCCATGGGTTCGGGCGCGAATATCAGGAGCCATTGGTTCGGGCGCGAATATCAGAGGTCATTGGTTCGGGCGCGAATATCAGAGGCCATTGGTATGGGAAAATATCGAAAGCAATTGGCACGAGAGAGCTAGCAGAAGTAATTGATACAACAAAGAAGAGACGGAAGACACTTCGCTAAAGAGTGGAACAAGAATTGGTTCAGCTAGATAATTCCAGAAGCCGATGGGATGGATAGAGGGTCGACTTAACCTGATCGATACGATTATACGAAGGAAGTCTAGCACGGGGAAAAGAGGAATTAGTTCGGGTTGATGAGGAACCCTAGGGCTAGGGCACCCGTGGGCTATAGACCTAAGCTAGCTTCACTCAAAACGGATGGTTGAGGGAGATAGTCTAACCTAGTTACCCAAAAAGTAGAGGGAAAGGTGTTAGGCAACGACTTGGGAGGCCCTACGCAATATTCCCAGGAGTCTTCACTCCTCATATCTGTAACATAATTATTCTCCAGGTGGAGGTGGTGGTCACGTGTACGATGGAGATAACCCACGACGTTATAATGAAGGAAGGGGGAAGATAAAAGGGAGGAAGCAAGGAGGAAAAGGGGATCCGCAATTATTCCAACCCAGCAAGAGAGAAGGAGACGCAGGAGGAGAAGGGGAGCGACAACCGCCTCGCCGGAGAAGAAGGACGGAGATCTGTCGTTGTTACATCTCTTGTATTTTTCTCGTCTTGTGATATCACTGTAAGAGGTTTTTCTCCTCCACCTTCGGAAACTTACTTTCCGTAAAGGAGGACCTTCATAGTGAAAGTGCTTAGGCACTGCATCCGGTGAGAAAAGCTCACCTCCGTGGAGTAGGAATCCTGATTCTGAACCACGTTACATCTTATGTCTGAGTCTCGATTGCTGGCGTCGATTTCTTGCGTTTCATCTACTTCATCTTCTTATTCTTTACTGATTGCGGCACGTGAGTGTAGATTATACCTGTTCTTGTTGATTACCCGGTTGGAGTTTCGACTTGTGTCGGAGGAAAGATCACGGTGAAAATTACCTCAATCTCCACAAACCAAGTTCGCCGGATGTTTCTCTCGCTTCACAGCCTCTTCGCCGAGCCGCCGATTCGTCTCACAACAACAACCCGCCTTGGACGCACTCCTTCCCTCTTTTAAGGGAAGGAGATGCACGCACGGCTTCAAGTCGTGTGTGCTCGAGGCGGTTCCAGTTCGTGGAACTGCCACGAACTTCCTACATCTCCCACTCGTCCAAGGTATGTCACACAGACAAAAATGATCACACAGACCATTTTAGAAGGGGTGTTTAGTCACATAGGCTAAATGATCACACAGACCATTTTAGAAGAGGTGTTTAGTCACATAGACTAAATCGAAGCAACATCTATTGTCCCAAAAGACTAATAGAATAGAGATTAATAGTCACAAAGACTAAATGAAACATCATATTAGAAAATGGTTCGTGCGACAGCAAGCACATTGAGCGTTCAAATACTAAGAAAGTTGTTACACCTTACATAGCTGCTCATAGAGTGATGCATGCTAAGAGAAGTTGTTACGCCTAACTTAGCCACTCTTCATATGATACATAATCATTCTCCCGATGACACAGAGTCATCTCCAGGTGGTACAAAACCATTTATCTTATGGCACGCAGTCATTTCCCAGGTGACATACAGTCAATTTTCCAGATAATACAAAATCATATTTTTGGTGGTACATAACCGTTTACCTGAAACATTCATGTCTTGCTTTTTACCCAGATTAAATAATCTCATTTACATCAATATGAACATCTCTAATCCCTTAAATTGACCATCATGTCAAGAGCATGTCTCATATTCTAAATATTCACAAACATTTCTGTACACAACAGAAAAGAGTCGACTAGTGAATAATACGCATTAGATGTAAATCTATTTAATCTTCCTTTTTAGTGTGAATCTATTCATTTTAATCAATCGCTTTCTTAGTCATGTTCTATAGACCGAATCATACATAGTCATAGGTAGACATACTAAAGTAGCAAACCTTGATTAAAACTTCAAGTAGACACCTAAATAGTCACAAAGGGCAAATTTTGAAATCAACATATAATCTCAAAGGGCTCACATAGTAGAGAAGCAGAGATCCATTCTCCTACTACCCTTATTGTCATCTTAGCACATGTGGTATGATTCAAATGCTACGATGTCGTCCTCTTTACCAATAAAGAGCGCATGTTTCCCTCAAATTAACATCGTACAGATTTCGATCTAGACATTCCCAATGTCTAATCCAGAATTCAACACATGAATCCAGAATTCAACATATGAATTCTAATCTGGCTTAAAACAGGTATAGTAAATGGTGAGTTCATTTACTTCGATCATTTACCATAAAATGATCTTATCTTGATACAAATATCAAGACGACCCTAACTTATAGGAATGTAACAAATTTTACAGCTTCCAAAGCTAACAACCACATAGGTTGACCTATAAGCATCGGTCTTACCTCTATTCATACACAACAAATAGAGATGATTGTCCATGTGAGAGGACCAATCACCACCTACCAACATGCTTATCGAGATCTTATCACTAGAATGTAACATAACATACACTGAATAGATTATGGCTAGCATTTCAAACAATTAAATCATGATATTCAATTGTCATTGCAAAACCTGTTACATTCTACGAAGTCCCATGGACTTTACATGCTCATTTAATGACTCTCTAGTCATTGGCTTAGTAAAAAGATCTGCAAGCATAGCTCGTGTAGGGATATACTCAAGAATTATCTTCTTTTTAGCAACAATATCCCTTATAAAGTTGTACTTTATAGCTATATGCTTGCCCTTGCTGTGATATTTGGGATCCTTGGAAAAAGCTATCGCAGCTTGACTGTCACAATAGACAGTCACTGGACTCCCACTGTTCTCAGCAATCTTCAAATGCTTTAGGAACCACCTCAACCAGACTGCTTCTTGCACAGCTGCTAAACAAGCCACATATTCAACTTCCATTGTAGATAAGGCCACACATGTCACGCCCCGAAGGAGACCCCGCCAGACGAAAATCCGGCAGCATCTCCCCTGTACGGGTGACAATCTCAATTTACATACAAGGCCTACACGGCCACTATACATCGGTCAACACGACCGGAATCCAAACTCACACGCAGTTATATAATTTGGCCTCAGGCCATCAACCAAAATAAATGATAAACAGTCTACCATAAATCGACTTACCCCTTCTGCCATCTGGGCAGGAATACTCACCAAAATTCAATCAAACTAAAATCTGAATAAGGTCCATACGGACACCAAAAATCCAAATACAAATCAATCTCCAAACCTATACATGTCCTCTAACTAAAATATTCAAACCATAAAGCAAATATCCAAAATAAAACATTCACGACGAGTGGGGGTCCGGCAGCTGCACTCTCCTGACAGCTTCATCCTGAAATAGATATAAATCAACGGGGTGAGTTCAAAGAACTCTGCGGGTATAGTAGATATGCAAAATAAGGTATAGCTAACAATAAAAATATCATGCCAGTACAGTCTCACATAAATAGGGTATGCAAGCAAGAAATACAAAATGACTGTACTTACCTGAATCTCCTACCCTGATATAGGAGCAAGTGCCTGACTAGAAGTAATAGAGTCCTGACCATATATAAACATGTATCCTGTATGCATGACAATCATATGCACATCCAAGGCATCAATACAATAATGCAGCAAACACAATACAAAATGCAATCAGTGCAAAATGCATGTCGTGCAATGACATGGTCACCTGACGCCTACCCGCCTCATGCAATGGTGAAGCCAGTGGGTAGGGCTATGACAAGATGCACTCTGCCATCATGCTCTGAGTGGCCGAGTGGGCGAGGATCTTGTCGGAGTACACCTATCCTCCCCCCAAACATAGTGGGGAGCTAAGCTCTCATCTCCCGTGTCATAGGCGGAGGAGGGATCCTGCCACTACACGCCGCCTCATCGCTACCCATGGCGAACCGGCGACGAGTAACAGCGCACACACCCTCACGATGTACCACTAACCCATGAGTGGCGGTGTGTGCGAGCCATGTAACTAGCGGGGCTCAACAATAATGGAACCCCGTCACTAGCATGCAATCATGCAAAATGGTGCATGATACTAAAACATGTAAATCCTACTCAAAATACCTATCCGAATAATATGTACAATCAATATGTACATATCCCTAATCCATATACTACGATCCAAATCAAACAGGAAAATATAATCATATCCTATCATATGCATGTATCTAGTAGGCACCAAAAGTATACCAGGCATATAAACATGAAAAAGTTATTGTAAGCTATTCTACTAGCATATCAATTTGACTTAATCTAAAAGTTAAGTCAAAATACCCGCCTGATAATATATCTCCAAAAGAACCAGATCGTCACGGTGAGACCGCCGTGGCCAAAACACATAAAGCATGACTATAGTCAAGCACAAAAATACAATTCACCGACAAATCGAATAATTAATCGATTTCCTTTATATCCCAATTAACCCAAATCTCATATCCTCCGAACCATACTGATCAACCGAATAACTCCGGAATCAACCCAAATCGACCAATCAAACTCACAGCCACACTAACTGTATTTACAGCCACATCGACACCCAATAAAACCTCACAACCCTCTCCACTTGTCAAAACCCCAAATCACAGCCAACCAAAACCCCAAGTTCAGCCCCAAATTGACCACAACTCCGACTCAACCCTTGTTTTCACAGCCGACACATCCACCCACAGCCCACTACCATCCGACCTTGCACGACCACTCTCTAACCCAAAATTCCTCGCCCTAATGAATAACACCATCCATACTCACCGATCGACCAAAAGCGAAAAAGACCCTTACCTCCGGCGACCAGCGGCTAGAAATCACCGAAGGAAAAATCGATCTCGGCGACGGTTCGCGCAGAGGAAATCGCGACACGGCCGTGGCGGCAGCGGTCCGGCGAGAGGGCCGGCCAACTGGCACCGGAAGCGGCGGCCATTCGCGAAGAAACCGGCTCGCCGGAAGAAGGGCGTCGGTTGTCGCTTAGAGCGCGATCCAATGGCCAAGGGGCGATTTCCGGGGAAGAAGGCTCGGCTCGGGCGGAGAAGAAGGCGTCGCCGGCGAAGGAGAGGGCGCTGAGTCAAGGCGTCGGCGAAAAGAAAGCCGAAGGAGGAGAATCGTCGATGTCGGGAAAAAGGGAAATAGAAAAAGAAATTAGGGTTTTCGTGTATTTATCCCCTTTAAATAGATCCCTCCAAAGCCCGTTTACTTTATCCCCGTAAAAATCTCGTACAGAGTCCGTTTAATTCCAGAAAAATTCTGGAAAAATTCCTAAAATTCCCTAAAAATCTCGAAAAATTTCCAGGATTATTTTCTTAATTCTTTGGCCATTTAATTTAATATTTTAAATTTTGCAGTATTTAACATTCTCCCCCACTAATAAAAATTTGGTCCCCAAATTTTCTACTCGTATATTAGTACGAGATGTTCCAACAACCATCTCAAGCATCTGGAGACAAGTCACACCTCAAGTGACTAAGTGAGGTTACTAATATCCCTTAACATCAAATCACACTTGCTTCTAGCAGCCCTTCCAAAATATGAATAGTATCTTCATTTCGTCCACCTATAACAAGTACCTAACTGTACCTGAGTGGATCTCTATATCCGTGACCTGTTAAAGACTATCCATAATCCGAAGGTAAATCCTGAACCGCTATCACATACGATACTCATAGATCCTCCATGAACTGGAAATCGCCATAGTATAACCTATCCAGCGATCCAACAAACTCATCGTATGGATCGAACGAAAATGAGCGGACTTAACTAATCATACTAAGTCCTTTCCGAATTCCAAATAATCTCCCAACACCATCCATCATACTAGGCTCCCACTTTCCTTTTGGTACAGAACCTTACTGATTATTTATATACCACCTTTACAAAACTTCCAAATCAACTCTATTCCGCATGTCATTCCTCCACGGAGAACGTTTCAATACTTACTATTTTCCGGATACTATCTTAAACATTTGCAACATATACAACCTATTGCAACCTTCAGCAATACCTATCAAAATATCGTGACCAAGTCTCGTGGCTCTCGGAGTAATGCAAAAGGCACTACTTACGGGCAACGACATGCTACCATGACCGGTACTCATAGCCAGTCAAGATGCCATGTAGCTATCTAGCCACCTACTACATACAAATTCCAATATCACTAATTTCGAACCAGTAGAGCAAAAGTACAACTCTATGGTAAATGCTCTCCATCCTCCAAACAGGAATCTATCTGTTGTTCTCGAATCAATAGTAACTCTTCCTAAATTCAAATGCAACTACACAGTAGCTAGCTAAAACCTCATAAGCATATCTGCTCCTCACCTCTACAAAACAACATAACAACTCCTGCTAGGTCCACGTCATATATATATATATGACAACCCATCTCGTAGTTCCTCTTTTGACATAAACATGGGATACCTCTCGATCAACTAAATCAGAAACGCTCCATTCTCTGAAACATCGCATCCGCATACAATACCCTTCCTTCCACCCGAGAATGATCAAACAACTCTGGTGTAAAAGTCAACCATCGTCTGAGCCCTGAAACTAGTTTCACAAGCTTCAGACCAAGTAAATTCCATCACCAATCAGCGGTGTAATACCGCTAGAGCATCCCATCCATATCCATGAAAAAAAAAATCAAATCAATACCAGAAAACCATCATCTACGGTGCCCGAGTGCTCAACTCCAACTGCCACCATCATAAATGATCCAATCGTGTCCAGAATACACGTTTTCCTAAATCCCTGGACGACTAAATCCTCATAAGTCAAACAAGATAATCAAACCTCGTACAATTCATACCAACTATGAAATTGTCACCACTATACACCTGCATCCTCTTTACTCTAGGCTGATGATATATTAATCATCCCTACGACTTTGATAATTGTATGACACCCTGTCACTACAATATCAATACACCTATCATAAATCAATCCTAGAGTATACACAGGTGTCCTATAGTTGATCTAAATAGATTCTCAATCCACCATGAAGGATATTCATTTCCTTCTACCACTACCGCATTCCATCATCGATAATTGATGTATAACCTCAAAGGTTCATCTCTCATTGTACAATGAGTTCCAAAGCTTCTCAAGCAATAAAATACTGGGACAAATAAATATCCCATCCAACACCTCCTTTAATTGGAACTTAGATTCTTCCAATTCCCATAGTGTTAAGCAACACTGATACCAACTAAATTATCTCCTGAAAAATCGTCATTCTAACAAATACCTCTTGGCATCATCAACCTTGCCAATTCTGAAAGACCGATCGATGACGATATCTAAGCAACTCGATTTGGCTTACAGCTAATTTAATGACATTGCTTTGAGTATATCACAAGCTTTAACAACCTTGTGCGCTTTACACTAGCCCTCAACCAACGCACCATAAGTAAAAATATTAGGCTCGTAAAAATAACATTACCTCAATACCAAATAAATTATCTCACAGTAGGGGATCTTTGATATCGAAACTATTTTCGAAATCACTCCGATCGCCTACTCTACTTGCCTATACTGCGGCAAGCCTAGAAGTTCCTCCAACACTACATCTGATTACTCTCGAATTATACAAGCATCCGAGAGACCTTCTTATACCATCAGGTCACAAGCATAACCTCCAAGTTAATATCCAGATATTCACATCATATCAACCAAGTCAACTATCAAGGATCACTTGGTTACCAGGATTCATAAACTTTAGTACTTAGCCTGGAGGTCTAGAGTTCGAATCCTGGGGAAGGCAAAAACCCACTTCCAGGGGTGGGAAGTCTAGGTGAGTAACGACTGGCCAACATGGGCGACGGTCGTCGACCAATAGAGGTCGCCGAATTCCGCCAATAGGGGTCGAATTCCGCCAATAGGGGCCGAATTCCGCCAACAAGGGCCCGATCGTTACAACACAGGCCTATTTCTTGCTGTTCCAGGAGATGACGCCACCATTCAACAAGAACGCATAGCCTGATGTTGATTTTCTATCATCCAGGTCTCCAGCCCAATCTGCATCTGAATAGCCCTTTAGGCTCATATCTGACCCTTGATAACAGAGACAATAATCTATCGTCGCCTTCAGATATCTGAATATCCTTTTTACTGCTTTCCAGTGTCTCGATTCTGGGTTTGACTGGAACCGGCTGACTAAGCCCACTGCATAGCTGATATCGGGATGAGTACACAACATAGTATACATTAAACTTCCTATGGCACTGGCATATGGTTTTTTATTCATGTCGGCTATTTCAGCTGGAGTCTTGGGACTCATACTTTTGCTCAAAACAGTACCTTTCGCAATAGGTGTCTGTTCACTATTGCAGTCAGACATGTTGAAATGTTGTAACATCTTAGTTATATAAGACTCTTGTGACAAACCCAAAAGTTTCTTTGATCGATCCCGGATGATCTTAACCCCTAAGATGTATTAAGCTTCTCTCATATCTATTGTGTCAAATTGAGAAGACAACCACTTTTTGACTTCTCCTACAAAACCTATGTCATTTCCTGATATCAGCATATCATCAACATATAATGATAAAATGACATACTTTCCTTTTTCCTTCTTTAGGAAAACGCAATGATCCTCATTGATCATTTCGAAACCATAAGATAAAACCACTTTGTTAAATCTTATGTTCCATTGTCTTGACGCTTGCTTCAACCCATATATAGATTTCTTCAATCTACATACTTTATCCTCTTGGCCTAAAGCAACGAAACCTTCTGGCTGAACCATATAGATTTCCTTGTCAAGCTCACCGTTAAGGAAAGCGGTTTTGACATCCATCTGATGTAATTCCAAGTCATAATGTGTCACAAAGGCCAAAATAACTCGGATTGACACAAACTTCACTACGGGAGAAAATGTCTCTTCAAAGTCAATACCCTCTCTTTGGGTAAATCCTTTTGCAACCAAACGAGCCTTGTATCGGTTAATCGATCCATCAGACTTCCTCTTTATTTTGAGAATCCACTTATTCCCAATAGCCCTTCGGCCAGGAGGAAGATCGACTAACTCCCAAACTTGATTCCGAATCATTGACTCCATTTCTTCTTCCATTGCACTTTTCCACTTATCTCTAACCCTACATCCCAACGCATCCTCAACTGATTGAGGTTCATCTTCGTCAACTGGGAGTGTCATCATTGCCTCATTCTCAATATCAAACCTCCTTTTAGGTATGATCTTACGAACACTTTTTCGTAAGTTGGGCTGTTGAGAAATCACCCCGTGATCAGGCACATTACTCCCACTCGGTTGACTAGGTTCAGGTATCCCACTGGACATCTGTCTTGTTGATAACGACTCATCCTCCTCAAAAAGAGGAATTGTCTTATCAACTTCACCCTTAGTTGGGAACTCAGTTTCTAGAAAAGTGACATCTCTAGACTCAATCTCAGAGATTGTTCCATCTTGTTGCTCACCTATAAAAACATAACCTTTTGAGGTCTCAGAATATATTATAAAGATACATTTCTTACCTCTAAGTCCGAGTTTTCCATATTTACGAGAACTATCATGAACGAAGGCAGCTGACCCCCAGGGTCTCAGATTGCTCAAATCTAGTTTTCTGCCCGTCCAACGTTCATATGGGGTTGATGGAACTAACTTTGAAGGCACTTTGTTAAGTATATAGGCCGCAGCTAGTAATGCATCTCCCCAATAGGAGATCGGCAAATTAGCCTGCGCCATCATAGACCTAACCATTTCAAGAAGAGTCCTATTTCTTCTTTCAGCAACCCCATTTTGCTGTGGAGTTCCTGGGATCGTTAGCTGTCTAATAATCCCCTTATCATTAAATGTCGTCTTGAATAAATCAGACAGATATTCACCCCCACGGTCAGTGCGTAAGGCCTTAACCTTACGTTCCGTTTGATTCTCAACTTCGTTCAAATAACGAATGAAATAATCCAACGCTTCAGATTTTTGAGAAATCAAATACACATGACCATACCTAGTGAAATCATCAATAAATGTAATGAAGTAGGAAGCTCCATGCCTAGCCTTCACATTCATCGGACCACAAATATCCGAATGAATCAATTGCAATGGCAAGTCTGCTCTAATAGCCTCTCCAAATGGTTTTCTAGTTGCTTTTCCAGCAAGACAATGCTCACATATAGACAAGCTAATCTTAGCATGAGAGCCCAATAAACCCTCTCTAGCTAATCGATTCATGCGATCTTGTCCTATATGTCCCAATCTAGCATGTCAAACCTCATCAGATATATCCGCATTACTAGTAAGAGCAATGTTTGAAAAACAGCTATGAATCGCACAATTCACATCAGGCACCACATCTAGTACCATGAAACCATTAGATAAATAACCATATCTGATTGACACAGAGTCAATCTTAAGTTCCACACAACGACTGAAAAAATTTACAGAGTACCCCAAATCAAGAAGACTAGTAACAGATACAAGATTCCTTCGAATCTCTGGAGCATACAAGACATCATGTAGAAACAAAGTACTTCCACCACGAAGGTTAAGTTTACAAGTGCCGACTCCCTTGACTTCGACTCTTGCATTGTTTCCTACATAGATCCATTTGTTGCCAGCAGGTACCCGAGGTACTCCACATATGTAACCCGCTCTCGAGCTACATGGTTGGTTGCTCCCGAATCTATAATCCACAAAGGATAAGAATCAGCTATAAACACAGTACTAGCAACAAAATGCTCAGAAGACAGTCTAGAAGTTACCTTCTTTGGCTCAGTACACTCCCGAGCAAAGTGGCCCTTCTTGCCACAATTAAAGCAAGATAACTTGCTTTTAGGTTTCTTCTCTGTCTTCTTCTTCTTGATTTGATCCTTCTCAGCAGCAGTAGCAACCTTCTTTCCCTTTTCCTTCTTGTACCATTTTTTCTTGGATCCAGATGATCCAGAGCAACCGACACCAAATAGGCTTGGCGAAATCCTCGCTGATTCTACTCTCTCACCTCACTCAACATGCGGTGAGACATCGGCGAAAGTCTTAATACTCTCCGTGAGTTAAGGTCCGCTTCATGGTCTCCCAAGAATCGGAAGAGAACGAATAACCGCTTTGAACTGTTGTTCATCATCGGCCAACTCATGACAGCTTTTCATCTCCCGAATCATATTAGACATCTCCCTGAGATGTTGAACCATCGTTGCATTCGGGCGCTTCTTGTAGCCGTTAACGATCACACCGTCAAGCTTACTGAGACTTATTCCACTGTATCTTTCTCTAAGGGCTACCCAGACTGCATGAGCTGAAGGATATGGCTCATACTCTAATACTAGGTCATCCACCATTGAACTTATCAATATGCCCTTAGCAGTGGAATCCTTCCTTTTCCATACCTTATAGGTATCAAGGTCACATCTGTACTGTGTTGTATTACTCTCAACAGGTTCCATCATAACCTGATTAACAGCCTCTAGGACTTCCTGTTCCTCAAGAACATACTGAATCTTGAGGTGCCATATTTTATAGTTATCCCCATTCAGTTTTTCACCTTTGTTCAGTTCAGCTATGATGTTTTTAGTTGTCATAACCTAACATAAATAAACACATTATTTAGTTACTCAGTGTATACTTTTATGTATGTAATCTCAAAAATAAACTCAAGATAAATCTGATCTGGTTTACAAAATCAAGTGACAACTGCGTTATCACTCATCATTTGTATGTGTCAATCAGACTTATATTGATATATTTTATTACATACATCCCACTTAATGATATTAATCATTATTACAGCATGATATTACACATTAAATGAACATATCATTATATACTCATTTGAACTAATCAAGGGCATATTCAATAATCATGCATCATGTAGAGTCAACAGCATTAAATGAACTAATCATTTTAAATGAATACATCATTAAAATAAACATGCTATACTGTGTCAACAAATAATAAACTCTACTAAGAATGTAACAGATTACATTCTTCCTACTCATAAACTAAAACAACTCCTAATAGACTAGATAAGCGATTACTGCTCCCACTAGGACAAGCCCTAGCGCAGCAGTAATCATGACATGTCCCCTCCGTCTATACTCAACTACAGTACTCTCTGTTGAGACACTCACAGACAACACATGCTGCCCTGATACAGAATCCTTTAAAGACCTCACTAGTCGAGAACCAAAATCCTCCACAGGGTCTTCTTCAAGATCCTCTTCACAATCAGCATAGTTAATCAGCTCTGTGCACAACCGGGTATATGAAATGCGTCATTCATGTAACCCCCAAAATTATCGTGCCGCGTCAGCAAGATTATTGGGCAATGAACGAATCAACGCCCAAATCCTGTAGTTGTCTAATACTGGAAACTCCTGCAACTCGAACTTCCAGAATAGTCTGTCCAGCTTTCCAATGTGTCCAAGGACTCCATGGTAAGGGTCATAGTCCAAATCTTCGATAGCCTCTCTATACCGATTGCGCAACACATCGCGCCGGGTCATAGTGGTATACATCCGCGCCATCTGTAAAATTGAAATAAATCATGTCAGTACATAACCGACAAGACCAGTACAAATACCGGTATATTCCAATTAATCAAGGCACAGAACAAATACACATTTATCAAGAAGAACTAAACTTCTTGAATTTTAGGCTACATTTAATTGACCCATTGATCAATCAATTTTGACCCATAGACAGTCATAAACTAGTTCTATCTTTGAGTTATTCAAAAATAAATTTTATAATTTGTACAAAACAAAAAAAAAATATTTATTTATGAGTTTTTCGTGTTAACAGGGAGTCGTATCAAAACAACACAGGCGTGTTAGCATTGACACGTCCGTGTCAGGAGTTCCAGCGCTCAACACGCCCTGTTCAGCAACCGACACTCCCGTGTTGGACGTGACACGCCTATGCCCTCATTTGGCAGGGGCGTGTTGGCCTGATTCCGCGACACGCCTGCCTGCATCTGGCATGGGCGTGTCGGCCGTGACACGCCTGTGCCTTCAATCGGCATGGGCGTGTCGGCCGCGACACGCCTGTGCCTTCAATCGGCATGGGCGTGTCGGCCGCGACACGCCTATGCCTTCAATCGGCATGGGCGTGTCGGCCGCGACAGAGGTCGTCACCTCCGCGCCAACGGCCGCGTCGTCTCCGACGACGCCCACTGACCGAAGTCGTGCGTCGCCGAGACGTTGGCGGCCACGCCACCGCCTCCGACGCCTCGGTAGTCGATTGTGCATCGGCGTCCACATCGCCTCCAATCGGCGAGCACAGGCCGTCGGCGGCAATGCCGCTTCGGCGCCACCGACCGTGTGATGCCTCTTCCGAAGCGATTGGATGCGGTGTGGCGACGCGCGCAGCGAGGAGGTAACCAGAACAGAGAACTCTGTTCCGGTTATCTTCTCCGGCGAGGAAATCAAACCGGTTGTCTCTTCCGACGAAGAAATCAAACAGGTATGAAAAATTTCAGAATTAAAGCTCTGATATCAATGTAGATTATACCTGTTCTTGTTGATTACCCGGTTGGAGTTTCGACTTGTGTCGGAGGAAAGATCACGGTGGAAATTACCTCAATCTCCACAAACCAAGTTCGCCGGATGTTTCTCTCGCTTCACAGCCTCTTCGCCGAGCCGCCGATTCGTCTCGCAGCAACAACCCGCCTTGGACGCACTCCTTCCCTCTGCGTGCTCGAGGCGGTTCCACGAACTGCCTCTGTGCAGTTCGTGGAACTGCCACGAACTTCCTACAGTGAGAACCCTCTGAGATCTCCCTTTGTGCTTCACTGCATTGGAAATGAGTGAACAGATTTCACCCGTCCGCATCACCACATAATATGGAAGAACAGATAGATGTTGCAGAGAACAAGCAGCTAGAAGAACATCCTTCCGTTTCTGCTGTTTGTTACGACCGTTTTACATTCCCATGGGATTCATCTTATGCTAGCTATGCCAATGATAATGGGCAAGGTGATATTAAGCTGATTAATGAGCACACTATATTGGAAGCGCACAACGAAGCAGATGAAAATGCAGAGGAAGTATCAACTAATGCAAAGCATAGGAACAAACTCACTCTGGGCAAGTCTAAAAGGTAGGATGATTGAGTCTAGCAATGAGTTTATGTATTGTCAATCACAAAAGTTTCATGCTCTTCATGCTGCAATTATCCTGTTATATCCGACGTAGTAAATTTTGAGATTCCCAGTTTCCTTTCCGTTTTGCAGATCACAGCCAATAACCTTTTCTAGCCGACGTAAAAAACTCCCTTGGAGCACAGAGGAAGCGGAAGCTCTCAAGGTATACATTCTCAAAGATTATTCTGGAAAATCTAACTTGCTTCATCAATTGGTTTGGTCCTATTTGCGCCAAGTGTCGTTTTCTCGACTGTTAGCTATGCTATATAAATTAATGACAATCGTCGTTTTTGCAGTAATCTCTTAGATGATTTTATTTATGTTGTCTAATAATCTGTTTCCCTAATTTTGGAGCCGTGGCAATTGGGTTATTCAGAAACGCCTATGCTTGTGCAGGAAGCAGTTCATAAGTTTGGTACAAATTGCAATGGTCAAATCTCGTGGATTAAAATTTTAGAACATGGCCGCGGTGTATTTCAGGAGACTCGTCTACCCGTGGATCTTAAAGACAAATGGAAGAATATTACCAAAAAGCAGGCTTCAAAAACTCGGATTTAAGTGGATGGCTGTCAATTTGCATATTAAATCTTGCCTAGTTGTTTTTTGGGGTTGTATTAGCTTTTAAGAGCTTGTAGTTTGTGTCATCTGCCATCCTTTGTTTCAAAATATTATACTAGTATATGATCTTTTGATCTCATATGATAGAATTTTTTGCTTATCCTTTCCCTCCTTTCCTCTTAAATTTGATATAAATCGATGGAATTTAATCTATTAATGGATCATGCTATAGTATATGAATCAACAATGTTGCCCCCGCGGGAAGGACTTAGTGGCTAGCACATGCAGACGTTGCACCAGAGGACAACGGGTCAATCTCTCGCAAATGCGAGAGTGCCGTCTCTCCATGCACTAGTTACTAGTTTCAAAGGCCAAAGGCATACCGTGATTTATCTCCCTTACGATGGTCCGGGAGCGGACTGATAGGGGCCGCTAGGTTAACAGATTCCAACCTTTTGCACTAGATGAATCAACAATGTCGCAAGATCTTGTTGATTAATTTATAAGAAATATGTGAGAAATATAATCTAGATACGATAAAAAAGAAATAAACATGTACCTTAAATTAGTGATAAAAAAGAAATAAACATGTACCTTAAATTAGTGACGTAGTCACCTTCATTGTCGCTAGAGAAAATTGAACATTAAAGGCAGAATAATCGTTGGGACATGATCTTCTGGCTTTACTTGATAGGGAAACAGAGGTTGTTGTTAGATCACTCTCTTATAGGGATCACATTCGTATATATAATAAGTCTAAATCCATTAACACCTATCAATGCTAATGGTATTGAGTTAAAGGATTCTACATATATGATTTTACATTCGATAACACAAATCTACAATTAAATACCAAATTAGATTATTCTAATCAGTTTATTTGTAATAAGAATTTGCATATGCATATTCTCAACTAATCCTCCTTATAACTCAAAATAGGATCTCAATCATAATTACAAGCACTATATACTAACCGCAATATCAAACCATTATCACAACCTTATAACTCAAAATAGATTTCTACATTAGTAAGTTATGATGTCTATTTATTGTATCGAAAAAGCGTATTTAGACTGTAGAATCGGATAATGGATCAAGCCGTGTCTTGACACGATCTGACCGCGATGTAAATGTTAATCCATATCCAATTTTAATTTTTCGACTAATGGGTTCAATCCGAACACGAACCGCTTAATTTTGGATAGACACGCGCGATCCATTAGACAAAAAAATATGTAAAGCGGATTGCAAGATACGATCCGAACCAATAGACACAAAATAACCCATAATTACACGAAAATACAATAACTTAAAAAAGTATAAAATAGATTATTAGACATGATCTATACTAATAGACGCAAAAGGATTCATAAGTACTTGGATAATGTAATAAATTAAAAAAAAAAAAAAAAAAAAAAAAAAAAGATAATAAGACTCATCATTAATCACAATACTAATATCATCAATGATATATATATTATGTGAACGTGTAATATGAAAATTACATAAAATGTAATTTGCATATGCATATTCTCAACTAATCCTCCTTATAACTCAAAATAGGATCTCAATCATAATTACAAGCACTATATACTAACCGCAATATCAAACCATTATCACAACCTTATAACTCAAAATAGATTTCTACATTAGTAAGTTATGATGTCTATTTATTCAGAGTATCGAATCTAAACTGTATTCATACAATAATCAAAATTTATATATACTCATTATATAAATCATCCAAAATAATAAATAAATATTCCCACTAAATGAGTACTTCATCCATAAGAATGACTCTAATATACAATACATGCTGATAAAATACTTCGAACAATAATTCCTTAGGGAGTAGATCCGCCAACATAGAGTTTATTGAATATGCTATATTATTATTTGACCACTTTGAACTCTCTTTTTTTTACCTTAAGTTAATTTATATTGATGTGTTTTGACAAATTGTGATTATTTTTGGAATAGAGTTTTATAATTTTGTTATTATATTAAATCTTTAATAGTCTATCAATGTCGTTAGTGATATGCAATACTTTGTTAAAATTTCACAGACATATCTCATGATTTTGTATTTCATAGTAGATTATTAATTTTATATCCATCGTGGAAGTCACTGTAAATGTTTGCTTGATACTTTTCCATGATATAATTTCTCTAGCAAATATGAAGAGATAACTTGAGGTGGGCCTTTCTGATCTATTCAAACATATAGAAAAGTCGGAGTGTGAATATCCAATTACCTTGACTGAATCTAAATAAATGAGCATGCATTTTTTTGTTCTTCGAAGATACCACATAATCTTTTAATATCTGTTGTAGACTTGCGAATTCATCAGATTTCACTCTATTCCAATTTTCATCCGTGCGAGAGCTAGAGTTTACAACAAGGTATGGTAGATCGATCTTGTTTGGTTTCAATTACTCTCGACGGCGCAGGTAACAACATTCACTATGGAATTGGAAGCAAGGCAAAGGAATATCAGCAAAGAAGGTTAAAGTAAGATGGTCTTATATATGGTTACCACCAGCAAATTAAGTGTCACAATGTAACGTGATTGTTTATATATATGCATGTAGGCCTCAATCAACAGTGTAAGTTTGAAATGGTGAGGTTATGGAGTTGATTTGGAGCGGTGAGTCAGCTAGTGAAGAATTGAACAAGTTAATTGCTAGAGAGGAGATGCATAGTGAAAGGGGTGACAACAGCAGGGGGAAAGATTGCTTGGGATTTTCCTATAGAGGAGATCGGGTGATTGAAGAGTGTGGGCACGAAGGCTTCTGGGCGGAGAGAGGAGCGGTAAATTTTGTTTCTGCAATTCTGATGTTTTTCATATCGTCGAATAAACTGTGTCAGCAAATCTAGTTTAAACCTTGGTAACTACCTATGATTATCTACGGTTTCGCGTTTACTTATGGAATAGTAATTAGAATGCTGCATTTTATGTATGGAATTTGATATTGCTGTTACCTCTTCTCTGTGAACTAGATAGGAGGGTTCACATGTAAGACGTTACCCGAACCGAATAATTGGTTCGGCGGAGAAAGAAGAGAGGCACGGTTCGGGCGCAAGCGCCTGAAATAATTGTCACGGGAGAGCTAGTGAAGGTAATTGACACGGCAAAACGGAAGCAAGGGGAGGTGCTTCGCTAGGAAATGAGTTGGAATCAGTTCGGTTGTATAGGCCTAGAAGTAGACGGGACGGATAAGAATCGACTCGGCTTAGTCAGTCTAGAGGTCGTTCAGGGGGGAAGAAGGAGAGTTGGTTCGGGCTGGTGAGGAGCCCAAAGGTTATACCACCCGTGAGCTATAGACCTAAGTTAGTTTCACCAAAAGCAGATGGTTGAGGGGGACAGACTAACCTAGTTTCCCGAAATGTAGATGAAAATGTGTTATGTAACAGAAGGAGGGGTCCCCACATAATATTCCAAGGAGTCTTCGCTCATCGTATCTGTAACAGAATTATTCTCCAGGTGGACGTGGTGGCCACGTGTATGATAGGAACAGCCCGCGAGGCAACGCTGGATCAGAGAAGGAGGATAAAAGGGAAGGGGAGGACAAAAGGAAGGGGATCCGCATTATTCCAACTGGCAAGAAACGAAGACGCAACAGGAGAAGGAGAGCTACCACCACCACGCCGGAGAAGGAGAGTAGCGATCTTTGCTTTTACATTGCGTGTACTCTTTCTTGTATTGGGATTGAACTGTAAGAGATTTTCTCCTCCACCTCGGGAAGTTTCCTTTCCGTAAAGAAGGACATTCATAGTTGAAAGTGATTGGGCACTGCATCCGGTGAGAAAGCTCACCTCCGTGGTGTTGATCATATACCTGTTCTTTGTAGTTTACCCAGTGGAATTTCGACTTGCGTCGAAGGAGTGATCACAGCCGGAAGACTCCTCTGTTTCCACAAACCAAATCAATCCGGATGCTTCTACGCCTCTCTACCTCTTCGCCGAGCAGCCAAACCTATCGTAGCCGATCCGAACCCTCGCCTTGGACGCCCTCCAGACCATTTTAGAAGAGGTGTTTAGTCACATAGACTAAATCGAAGCAACATCTATTGTCCCAAAAGACTAATAGAATATAGATTAATAGTCACAAAGACTAAATGAAACATCAAATTAGAAAATGGTTCGTGCGACAGCAAGCACATTGAGCATTCAAATGTTAAGACAGTTGTTACACCTTACATAGCTGCTCATAGAGTGATACATGCTAAGAGAAGTTGTTACGCCTAACTCAGCCACTCTACATATGATACATAATCATTTTCCCGATGACACAAAGTCATCTCCAGGTGGTACAAAACCATTTATCTTATGACACACAACCATTTGTGACATCATTTTCAGATGATACAAAATCATATTTCTGGTGGTACATAATCATTTACCTGAAACATTTATGTCTTGCTTTTTACCCAGATTAAATAATCTCATTTACATCAATATGAACATCTCTAATCCCTTAAATTGACCATCATGTCAAGAGCATGTCTCATATTTCAAATATTCACAATCATTTCCATACACAACAGAAATGGATCGACCAGTGAATAATACTCATTAGATGTAAAACTATTTAATCTTCCTTTTTAGTGTGAATCTATTCATTTTAATCAATCGCTTTCTTAGTCATGTTCCATAGACCGAATCATACATAGTCATAGGTAGACATGCTAAAGTAGCAAACCTTGATTAAAACTTCAAGTAGACACCTAAATAGTCACAAAGGGCAAATTTTGAGATCAACATACAATCTCAAAGGGCTCACATAGTAGAGAAGCAGGGATCCATTCTCCTACTACCCTTAGTATCGTCTTAGCACATGTGGTATGATTCACATGTTACGATGTTGTCCTCTTTACCAATAAAGAGCGCATGTTTTCCTCAAATTAACATCGTACAGATTTCGATCTAGACATTCTCAATGTCTAATCCAGAATTCAACACATGAATCCAGAATTCAACATATGAATTCTAATCTGGCTCAAAAAACAGGTATAGTAAATGGTGGGTTCATTTACTTCGATCATTTACCACAAAACGATCTTATCTTGATACAAATATCAAGACGACCCTAACTTACAGGAATGTAACAAATTTTACAGCTTCCAAAGCTAACAACCACATAGGCTGACCTATAAGCATCGATCTTACCTCTATTCATACACAACAAATAGAGATGATTGTCCATGTGAGAGGACCAATCACTACCTGCCAACATGCTTATCGAGATCTTATCACTAGAATGTAACATAACATACACTGAATAGATTATGGCTGGCATTTCAAACAATCAAATCATTATATTCAATTGTCATTACAAGACTGTTACATTCTACGAAGTCCCATAGACTTTACATGCTCATTAAATGACTCTCTAGTCATTGGCTTAGTAAAAGGATCTGCAAGCATAGCTCGTGTAGGGATATACTCAAGAATCACCTTCTTTTTAGCAACAATATCCCTTATAAAGTTATACTTTATAGTTATATGCTTGCCCTTGCTGTGATATTTGGGATCCTTGGAAAAAGCTATCGCAGCATCGCGATAGGCGATCCTTTGGACTCTTGTTCGAATCTTCAAATGCTTTAGGAACCTTCTCAACCAGACTGCTTCTTGTACAGCTGCTGAACATGCCACATATTCAGCTTCCATTGTAGATAAGGCCACACAGGCCTGTTTCTTGCTGTTCCAGGAGATGGCGCCACCATTCAACAAGAACGCATAGCCTGATGTTGATTTTCTATCATCCAGGTCCCCAGCCCAATCTGCATCTGAATAGCCCATAAGGCTCATATCTGATCCTTGATAACAGAGACAATAATCTGTCGTCGCCTTCAGATATCTGAAAATCCTTTTCACTGCCTTCCAGTGTCTCGATCCTGGGTTTGACTGGAACCGGCTGACTAAGCCCACTGCATAGCTGATATCGGGACGAGTACACAACATAGTATACATTAAACTACCTATGGCACTGGCATATGGTTTTTTATTCATGTCGGCTATTTCAGCTGGAGTCTTGGGACTCATACTTTTGCTCAAAACAGTACCTCTTGCAATAGGTGTCTGTTCACAGTTGCAGTCAGACATGTTGAAATGTTGTAACATCTTAGTAATATAAGACTCTTGTGACAAACCCAAAAGTCTCTTTGATCGATCCCGGATGATCTTAACCCCTAAGATGTATTCAGCTTCTCCCATATCTATTGTGTCAAATTGAGAAGACAACCACTTTTTGACTTCCACTACAAAACCTATGTCATTTCCTGCTATCAGCATATCATCAACATATAATGATAAAATGACATACTTTCCTTTTTCCTTCTTTAGGAAAACGCAATGATCCTCATTGATCATTTCGAAACCATAAGATAAAACCACTTTGTTAAATCTTATGTTCCATTGTCTTGACGCTTGCTTCAACCCATATATAGATTTCTTCAATCTACATACTTTTTCCTCTTGGCCTAAAGCAACGAAACCTTCTGGCTGAACCATGTAGATTTCCTCATCAAGCTCACCGTTAAGGAAAGCGGTTTTGACATCCATCTGATGTAATTCCAAGTCATAATGCGCCACAAAGGCCAAAATAACTCGGATTGACACAAACTTCACTACGGGAGAAAATGTCTCTTCAAAGTCAATACCCTCTCTTTGGGTAAATCCTTTTGCAACCAAACGAGCCTTGTATCGGTTAATCGATCCATCAGACTTCCTCTTTATTTTGAGAATCCACTTATTCCCAATAGCCCTTCGGCCAGGAGGAAGATCGACTAACTCCCAAACTTGATTCCGAATCATTGACTCCATTTCTTCTTCCATTGCACTTTTCCACTTATCTCTAACCCTACATCCCAACGTATCCTCAACTGATTGAGGTTCATCTCGCCAAGGGAGCAAAGGTTCTAAAATCGGCGATTTTGTCCGACAGCGGCGAAGCGGTGGACGCCGCCCACCGCCCGACATTCAGAGGCGACGCGCCAGCGCGCCGATTCATCGGCGGTGACGCCGCTAGGCGTCGCCGCATTCATCGGGCGCGCGCCGCTTAACGCGCGCCAGAGCGATTAATCGACATTAATCGGGCGTCGGCCGATTAATCAGAGTTCGGCGCTCAACAAAGAACCGACACGCCCGACACGCCCATAAGAGCGACACGCCCGTGCGAAATGAGGCACGTGTCGCGCGTGGAGAATCGTGCGACACGCCTGCGTGCAATGAGGGCACAGCGCGTGCGGCGAAGAAATGTGCGACACGCCCATGCCAAGGCGTGTCGCACATTTGATATGGGTGTGTCGCACATTTCCAATTCTTATTATTATTATTGCAATGGATTTTTAATATTGTTTGCAATTATGTTTTTAATTCTTATATTTTGCAATTTTTATGTTTACAATCTTAAACGTTTTTAATATTCTTGTTACTTGTTGAGTTGTTGTTAGTTGTTATTTGTTACATGCATGTGGAGGCTATAAAGTGAGTTTTGACTTTTGAGTGCCCCTAATATATTAATTTTTTTATATATTATTATATTTAAAATATTAAAAAAATCGGCCGCCTAGAAACCGCCTAGGCGCTAGGCGGCGAGTGACCGCCCGCCTACCGTCTAGCGCTTTTTAGAACACTGACTGGGAGTGTCATCATTGTCTCATTCTCAATATCAAACCTCCTTTTAGGTATGATCTTACGAACACTTTTTCGTAAGTTGGGCTGTTGAGAAGTCACCCCGTGATCAGGCATATTACTCCCACTCGGTTGACTAGGTTCAGGTATCCCATCGGACATCTGTCTTGTTGATAATGACTCATTCTCCTCAAAAAAAGGAACTGTCTTATCAACTTCACCCTTTGTTGGGAACTCAGTTTCTAGAAAAGTGGCATCTCTAGACTCAATCTCAGAGATCGTTCCATCTTGTTGCTCACCTATAAAAACATAACCTTTTGAGGTCTCAGAATATCTTATAAAGATACATTTCTTACCTCTAGGTCCGAGTTTTCCATATTTGTGAGACGGTGACCCGAGTGGTCTCAGTTGCTCAAATCGGTTTCTCGCGATCAACGTTCATATGGGGTAGTCGGGCCCGACTTTGAAGGCTTTTGTTAAGTATATATGCATGACTAGTAATGCATCTCCCCAATAGAGACAAATTAGCTGCGCCATCATAGACCTAACCATTTCAAGAAGAGTCCTATTTCTTCTTTCAGCAACCCCATTTTGCTGTGGAGTTCCTGGGATCGTTAACTGTCTAATAATCCCCTTATCATTACATGTCATCTTGAACAAATCGATGGATATTCACCCCAGCGATCGGTGGCGTAAGGCCTTAACCTTACGTTAGCTTTGATTCTCAACTTCGTTCAAATAACGAATGAAATAATCCAACGCTTCAGATTTTTGAGAAATCAAATACACATGACCATACCTAGTGAAATCATCAATAAATGTAATGAAGTAGGAAGCTCCATGCCTAGCCTTCACACTCATCGGTCCACAAATATCCGAATGAATCAATTGCAATGGCAAGTCTGCTCTAATAGCCTTTCCAAATGGTTTCCTAGTTGCTTTTCCAGCAAGACAATGCTCACATACAGACAAGCTAATCTTAGCACGAGAGCCCAATAAACTCTCTCTAGCTAATCGATTCATGCGATCTTGTCCTATATGTCCCAATCTAGCATGCCAAATCTCATCAGATATATCCGCATTACTAGTAAGAGCAATGTTTGAAAAACAACTATGAATCGCACAATTCACATCAGGCACCACATCTAGTACCATAAAACCATTAGATAAATAACCATATCCGATTGACACAGAGTCAATCTTAAGTTCTACACAACGACTGAAAAAACTTACAGAGTACCCCAAATCAAGAAGACAAGTAACAGATACAAGATTCCTTCGAATCTCTGGAGCATACAAGACATCATGTAAAAACAAAGTACTTCCACCACGAAGGTTAAGTTTGCAAGTGCCGACTCCCTTGACTTCGACTCTTGCATTGTTTCCTACATAGATCCATTTGTTGCCAGCAGGTACCCGGCGGTACTTCACATATGTAACCCGCTCTCGAGCTACATGGTTGGTTGCTCCCGAATCTTCTTTGGCTCAGTACACTCCCGAGCAAAGTGGCCCTTCTTGCCACAATTAAAGCAAGATAACTTGCTTTTAGGTTTCTTCCCTGTCTTCTTCTTCTTGATTTGATCCTTCTCAGCAGCAGTAGCAACCTTCTTTCCCTTTCCCTTCTTGTACCATTTTTTCTTGGATCCAGATGATCCAGCAGAACCGACAGCCAAATAGGCTTGGCCAGAAATCCTCGCGGATTCTACTCTCTCAGCCTCCAGCTCAACATGCCGTGAGACATCAGCGAAAGTCTTAATACTCTCACTGTGAGTTAAGGTCTGCTTCATGGTCTCCCAAGAATCGGGAAGAGAACGAATAACCGCCTGAACCTGTTGTTCATCGGTTAACTCATGACCGGTAGTTTTCAGCTCCCGAATCATGTTAGACATCTCCCTGAGATGTTGAACCATCGTTGCATTCGGGCGCTTCTTGTAGCTGTCGAACCTGATCGTCAGCTGCCGAAGCTTACTGAGACTTATTCCACTGTATCTCTCTCTAAGGGCTACCCAGACTGCATGAGCTGAAGGATATGGCTCATACTCTAACACTATGTCATCCACCATTGAACTTATCAATATGCCCTTAGCAGTGGAATCCTTCCTTTTCCATACCTTATAGGCATCATGGTCACGTCTGTACTGTGCTGCATTACTCTCAACATGTTCCAACATAACCTGATTAACAGCCTCTAGAACTTCTTGTTTCTCAAGAACATACTGAATCTTGAGGTGTCATATTTTATAGTTATCCTCATTCAGTTTTTCACCTTTGTTCAGTTCAGCTATGATGTTCTTAGTTGTCATAATCTAACATAAATAAACACATTATTTAGTTACTCAGTGTATGCTTTTATGTATGTAATCTCAAAAATAAACTCAAGATAAATCTGATCTGGTTTACAAAATCAAGTGACAACTGCATTATCACTCATCATTTGTATGTGCCAATCAGACTTATATTGATATATTTTATTACATACATCCCACTTAATGATATTAATCATTATTACAGCATGATATTACATATTAAATGAACATATCATTATATACTCATTTGAACTAATCAAAGGCATATTCCGAAATCATGCATCATTTAGAGTCAACAGCATTAAATGAACTAATCATTTTAAATGAACACATCATTAAAATAAACATGTTGTACAATGTTAACAAATAACAAAGTCTACTAAGAATGTAACAGATTACATTCTTCCTACTCATAAACTAAAAATAACTCCTAATAGACTAGATCGCTCCCACTAGGACAAGCCCTAGCGCAGCAGTAATCATGACATGTCCCCTCCGTCTGGACTCAACTACAGTACTCTCTGTTGGGACACTCACAGGCAACACATGCTGCCCTGATACAGAATCCTTTAAAGACCTCACTATTCGAGAACCAAAATCCTCCACAGGGTCTTCTTCAGGATCCTCTTCACAGTCAGCATAGTTAATCAGCTCTGTGCACAACTGGGTATATGAAACACGTCCTTCATGTAACCCCCAAAATTGTCGTGTCGCGTCAGCAAGATTATCGGGCAATGAACGAATCAACGCCCAAATCCTGTAGTTGTCTAATACTGGAAACTCCTGCATCTCGAGCTTCCAGAACAGTCTATCCAGCTTCCCAATATGTCCAAGGACTCCATGGTAAGGGTCATAGTCCAAATCTTCGATAGCCTCCCTATACCGGTTGCGCAACACATCGCGCCGGGTCATAGTGGTATACATCCGCACCATCTGTAAAATTGAAATAAATCATGTCAGTACATAACCGACAAAACCAGTACAAATACCGGTATATTTCAATTAATCAAGGCACAGAACAAATACTCATTTATCAAGAAGAACTAAACTTCTTGAATTTTAGGCTACAATTAATTGACCCATTGATCAATCAATTTTGACCCATAGACAGTCATAATCTAGTCCTATCTTTGAGTTATTCAAAAATAAATTTTATAATCTGTACAAAACAAAAAAAATTTATTTATTTATGGCGTGTCGGCGCATGACGCGCTACTCGGCGGCATGGCGTGTCGTGCGCGACACGCCTGTGCCGGCATGGGCGTGTCGGCCGCGACACGCCCTGTGCGGCATGGGCGGTTTCGGCAGCGCCGCCGCGCCTGCCGCCGCCTCGGCGCCGTCGCCGCTTCCATCGCCGCGTTGCCGACGCCTCGAAAGGACATCGCCAATCGCGAGCGACAGCACGCGCCTGCGCTTCGACGACAGCGCCATCGCCGTCGCCTCCGCGCCTGTGGCCGGATCCATGCATCGCCGAGGCATCGGCGGTCACGCCGCTTCCGAGGTCGTCGGAAGGGCGTCGGCTTCGCGTCGCTTAAGAGCGACCGTATGCCGGCGACCGCGACCGCGCCGCGCATCGATTTAATCAGAACAGAGAATTCTGTTCTGGTTGTCTTCTCCGACGAGGGTATCACACAGGTATGAAATAAATTCAGAATTTAATTGCTCTGATACCAATGTAGATCATATACCTGTTCTTTGTAGTTTACCCGGTAGTATTTCGACTTGCGTCGAAGGAGTGATCACAACCAGAAGACTCCTCTGTTTCTACAAACCAAATCAATCCGGATGCTTCTACGCCTCTCTACCTCTTCGCCGAGCAGCCAAACCTATCGTAGCCGATCCGAACCCTCGCCTTGGACGCCCTCCTTCCCTTTTAAGGGAAGGAGACGCACGCACGGCTTCAAGTCATGCGTGCTCGAGGCGGTTCCACGAACTGCCTCTGTGCAGTTCGTGGAACTGCCACGAACTTACACGTGGAGTAGGAATACTCATTCCGAACCACATTACATCCTGTGTCCTAGTTTCACTGTCTGTGTTGTTTTGCATTTTTCTGCTTCGTTTTCTCATATTTACTGTTGCGGCCTGTGAGAACCCCCCACCCAAAGCTCCCTTCGTGCTTCATCGCATCGAAAGGAGGTGAACAAATCTTCCTTGCTGCATCAGTTGGTGCCGTCTGTGGGAACATTTGAGCTAGACGTCGAGATGCAGCCAGAAGAGATACAATACCCAGGTGCCTCCGCAGCGGAGGAAAACCCCATTACCATACTGCCATTACAACTGAAGGCTCTAGTTGACGACACTGTAACTGAGTCCCTCGCTAGAGAAAGAAGAAGGACAGGATACCTGCATCCTCACTCTGGTGAGCCTTCTTCTCGAGGCCCACCCCCAGAAATGCCTCCCCCACCTCGTGCAGCCATTAATGTTGAAGTAGTTCCTGGAGAGGGGTCTGGAGGGCGAGCACCTCAGAATACTATACCCTTAACCCAGACTCGACGGGAAGAACATGGTGAAAGTCGGTCGACCCGGACTCCAGAGGTTTATGAGTCCAGTCCTTTTACCATGGACATCCTCTCTGAAATCCCCCCATCATACTTCCGGAATCCCCAAGTAGACAAGTACGATGGCTCAACGGATCCCGAAGAACATCTGTCACAATTCGATGGAGCGGCCTCGCTCCACTGCTATATCGACGCCCTTAAGTGCCGAGTCTTCTGGACCACCTTGACCGGTTCGGCACAAAAATAGTTCAATACCCTGCCCTCGGGGTCTATTACCTGTTTTACTGATTTTCAGGGGATGTTCAGTCGGGAGTTCACCAGCTGTAAGGTGTATAAGCACGACGCCTCTATCCTGATGCACATTACGCAGGGGCCCTCAGAATCACTCAGAGGGTATCTTCATCGGTCCACCTCTGCAACTAGGGGTATTCCTTCCGCAAGATCGGAATCTTCGAGTCGCTATTTATTCCGCAGGTGAGGAGGCCCTTCCTCGATTCCTTTTGAGGAAGCTGCTAACGCCTAAGGAGCTACTAAGTCGTGCGGAAAAATTCATCCACGAGGAGGAATGACTGAAAGTGCGGAGAGTCGAACGCGTTGCCGCAGCAGCCCCAGTCGAAAGAACTCGCCCCGTCGCCCCCCAAGCACCCCCTCGTTGGGGACATGCGCGACCCCTTCTACTGGAGGCTCCTAGGCCTCGGTTATTGTTACAGGGTGCTCGCCCTACGCCGCCGTTACAGATTATGGCCACTGATGCACCTCTTCCCACAAGGACTTGGAAGGAGCGGGAGATGAAATTCTATGATCAGCAGGGTCTATTACAGCGACCCTCGGGATATAGGGGGGCACCACGTAACCCCCCCCCCCCCCCGGCCCCATTTTTCTGCCAATATCATATGGAGTACGACCACACTAGTGGTCGGTGTTTCAAGCTACAAGAGGAGCTAGAGTGCCTCCGAACTGCATATCCGCAATTGCGGTTTCAGATGGGAGGACCAGCACGGCGAGGGCAGCGACCCAGTGTGGCTCGCCCAGGACCGTATAACCAACCCCCACAAGTTACTTTCCCCCAAACGCCGTCCCACGAGGTGGTTCCTCAAGAAGGCCCGTCAGGTGAGGGCCCTTCATCTAATCCAAATAACGCTCCCACACGAGGGGTTATTCATGTCATAGCCGGAGGACCCACTGACGGGGACTCTAACCGGGCGCGGAAGTCATACGCCCGCCTCATGGAGAGTTTGGCCATCATCACTGACAAGACTGTCCAAACTGTGCCGCCCGTTTCGTTTGGGTCGGAAGATCTCCGAGGTATCCTATTTCCCCACACGAACGCCTTAGTTATCCGCATATCCCTGGCCAATTACGAAGTGGCCAGGGTACTGGTCGATTCGGGAAGCTCTGTCAATATCCTCTTCCAGGAGGCCTTTGGCCAGATGCAGCTGGGAAATGCCCAACTAGAAGATGTGACCACACCCCTCTTCGAGTTCGCGGGGCATGTGATCCACCCCTTAGGGCAAATTTCATTGCCCCTGACTCTGGGTGCAAAGCTCAGCCAAAAAATCAGTATAGTCCTTTTCCTCATCGTGGACACTCCGTCCACTTATAATGTCATTCTTGGTCGCCCTTTCCTTGCCATTTTTCAGGCGGTGGCTTCCTCGTACCACCAGAAGGTGAAATTTCCAATCGGACAGTTGGTGGGGAAAGTCCGAGGCGAATAGAAAGCCGTCAGGAGCTGTTATGTGTAGATGGTTCGGGATGACCAGAAGAAGGCCCGAACCAGCGATCTCAAAGGAAAAGCCGTGATCATTTCTGATGTCTGCGTCCTGGAAGAATCTCCCCCCAGAGCAGACAAGATAGAGGAAGGGGAGCTGGTGGAAATAACTCCGGGAAAGACCACACGGGTGGCGCAACAGCTGGAGGCCAAGGAGGAGTTGGTGGCCTGCCTGAAGAAGAATGAAGACATCTTTGCAGGAGATGTGCATGACCTCACGGGGATTGACCCTCGTGTTACTGAACACCGCCTCAACATAACCAGAGGAGTCCGACTCGTCCAGCAGAAGCGGCGACACTTTGGACCCGAGAAGGACAAGGTCATAGCAGAGGAAGTAGGTAAATTGTTAAAGGTGGGTCATGTGAAGGAAATTCAATTTCCCGAGTAGGTCTCCAATGTAGTCCTGGTCCTCAAGCCTTCTGGGCAGTGGAGGATGTGTATTGACTTTCGTGATTTGAATAAAGCATGCCCTAAAGACTGCTACCCCTTGCCTCGTATTGATCAGTTGGTAGATTCTACTGTAGGGTATGAGGTGGTGTCCTTGATGGATGCATACCAGGGATACCATCAAATACCCTTGGCTAAAGAAGATCAGAAAAGGGTTAGCTTTGTGACGGCAGGAGGGTTGTACGGTTATGTGGTAATGCCCTTCGGCTTAAAGAACGCCAGGGCCACCTACCAACGACTCATGGATAAGATTTTCGCGGAGCAGAAAGGGAAAAATATGGAAGTTTATGTAGACGATATCCTAGTTAAATCAAAAACCACTCGGGATTTGGTTAAGGATCTAAATGAAACATTCGCTACACTGAGACGGTATAATATGAAGCTTAACCCCAAAAAATATATGTTCGGGGTAAAGAGCGGCAAATTCTTAGGGTATATAGTGACTGAGAAAGGGTTGCAGGCTAACCCCGAGAAGGTGCAAGCACTGTGCAATATGAAGTCACCCACTAATTTGCGAGAGACTCAAAAGTTAGTGGGCAGGATTGTTTCCTTATCTCGATTCATAGCCAGATCGGACGACAAAGGGTTACCTTTCTTCAAGATTCTGCACAAAACTACCAAATTTTAATGGGACGATCACTATGAGCAGGCTTTCCAAGAGTTGAAGAAATATTTAGCTGGGCTTCCGCTGTTAGCCAAGCCAGTGGTCGGAGAACCATTGTGGATGTATTTGGCCGTCTCGGAGGGAGCCATCAGTTCGGTTTTGCTGAAACAAGAAGGCTCTCATCAACAACCTATTTATTATACCAGCCATATTCTGAAGGGGGCTGAATCCCGTTATACAGAGCTAGAGAAGTTGGCATATATTCTAATTCTAACCGCCCGCAAATTGAGACCGTACTTTCTGGCTCATCCCATCACTATTCTAACTCACAGTGAATTGGGTAAGGTTGTCACTAAGCCCAACTTCTCCGGAAGATTGGCTAAATGGGTGGTGGAATTAAGTGAATATGACATTCACTACCAACCCCGAACCGTTATCAAGGCCCAGGCGCTTGCTGACTTTTTGGCAGAAGTACCTTTTGGTTCGGAAGATGGCTCGTCAATAAAAGAGGAAGGATCAGATGCATGGAACATATTTGTGGACGGTTCTTCAGGATCTACGGGTAGCGGCGTTGGTGTTTTGTTAATTTCCCCTGATAAAGAGGAGACTCGCATAGCCGTACGCTTGGGATATCGGGCATCCAATAATGAGGCGGAGTATGAAGTCATTCTAGCGGGGCTGCAGGCTGCCAAAGTTGTAAGGGCTGCTTCAATTATAATCCACTCAGATTCCCAGCTGGCGATATCACAACTTCAAGGTTCTTTCACAGTTCGGGAAGAAAGGTTGCACAAGTATTTGAAAGCTTTCGAGGAAAGAAAAAGCTCAGTTTCAGCAAGTCCTCTTGAAGCAAATTCCGAGGGAGAATAACGGGAAGGCAGATGAGTTGGCTCGGGTGGCTAGCGCTATGGAAGGAGTGAAATCATTGGAAACAGTCTGTGTGGAAATCCCTACTTCCCTAGCGATATGTAATGCGGAGGAGGCGGCGCCCGAACCAGGCCCAATCCTTGATTGGAGGACCGACATCATAGCTTATTTACAGCATGGAAAAGTTCCTGAAGAAAAAGGAGCGGCATCTGCTTTAATGTACAAAGTCAGACGATTCACCCTCTTAAACGGAGACTTATACAAGATCTCTTTCGGACGACCCTTATTGAAGTGTTTAGGAAGTGAAGATGTTGAATGGGTACTCCGGGAGATTCATGAAGGTTGCTGCAGTAATCATCTGAGGGGAAGAGCTTTAGCAAGGAAGGTCCTGTTAGCAGGATATTTTTGGCCTACCCTCCAACAAGATGTCGCTCGTATAGTGCAAACTTGCCCAGCTTGTCAAAAACATAGCAATCGGTCCGAATGACCAGCTGAATTAATGAAAGTTGTGGTCACTTCATGCCCTTTTGATCAGTGGGGAATGGATATAGTGGGTCTGATACCTGTGGCACCTTTGCAAAAGAAATTTTTATTGGTGGCCGTAGATTACTTCTCCAAGTGGGTGGAAGCAGAGCCTCTTGCCAAAATTACTGAGAATGTTGTAATACAATTCCTATGGCAGAATATCGTTTGTCGATATGGTATTCCTCGGAGGATAGTTAGTGATAATGAACGATAATTCCAGGGCAAGAAAATTAAAGAATGGTGCCAAAGTCTCAATATCCAGCAAGCTTTTACTTCAGTAGCTCATCCTCAAGCCAACGGGCAAGTTAAAGTCACTAATAGAATTCTCATTCAATGGTTGAAGACTAAATTGGGGGCTCAAAGGGGGAACTGGGTAGAAGAGCTGCCTGGAATCCTGTGGGCCTACCGAACCACACCAAAAATTGCAACGGGAGAAACTCCTTTCAGTTTGGTATATGGGACGGAGGTCGTTATTCCGGTTGAAGCCCTCTTAAATAGCGCCCGAATAGAAATGTACGAGCCAGAGCAGAACCAAATTATTTGAAGCACTGAGTTGGACTTGGTGGAAGAAAAGAGGGAGACGACACAAAGACGAGCGGAGTTTTACAAGCGGAGAGTACAGCAAGCCTTTAATAAGAAGATGATGCCCCGAAGATTTCAGGAGGGAGATTGGGTTCTGCGTAAAATTAATCCTGCGGGAGACCCAGGAAAGTTAGCTCCAAATTGGGAAGGACCCTATGAAGTGACGCGTCACGTAGCTGGGTCGGTGTATTATCTAAAGGACGACCAAGGCAAGGAATTTCCACGATCACGGAACGCTATTCACTTGAAACCTTTCCACACTGTATAAGAAAGGATGGATAAAAGAAAAGGAGTTGAAGGGCCCTCGAGGGGATGTACTTGATAATTTGTTGTATTAATTAGATATGAAGCGCATCTGAGTTTGATTGATTCATAATAATGTTGTAGTCCTTATAGCGAACTATGAAGAAGAAAAGAAGATAACAAAGGGATTACGTCCTGGAGCAATACACCATATTACAACTTAAACCGATCGGGGGGGTAACGTCGGAAGTTGACCTCCCAATTTAAGGAAAAAGTAGGATGGTTCACCGGGGGAAGCCCTTGGTCGGCGTACTGTCGAACCGCCTCGTTAAATCCGTCCTGATAAGTGGCGCGTAACAGGATGGCTAGCCGCTCTTGCCGGTTCGGGCGGTCAGGGCTCCGATCCCGATGAAGCCTGTGACATTTCTCTTGTTTCTCCCGAAGGGTTCGACGTATGTCACTATAATGCCGGGATACTTCCATAATAGCATCTGCCAGGACGGAGATATCATCGGCTCGGGAAGTCTGATCTTGTTGGATAAGGTTCGTCATGTCCATCATATTCTGGCGTATTGAGGCTAAAATCCTCTACCGCCTCGGAGTAGGATTTGGTGCAGATAAGTTCAGTGTCCAGCCTCTGGAAGGAGGTTTTTTGCTTGCGTATACGGGCGTGAGCATGCGCCCTAGAAGTTATGAGGGAGGAGTTTTCTTGTACCTCCTTGCACAGGCGAATGTGGAGGTCCCCTATTTTATCTTCTGCTTTCTGGTGTTGAACTCGCAGGCGGGCGATGATGTCCGAGTCTCGTTGCTTCCCTTGAAGGAGCTCTGCTACCTGCTCTCGAAGACTTATTAATTATTGAGAAGAGGAAGCCTCCCTGTCAAGTCAGGTTTTGAACATCCCGCCGAGTAAGGGTGATTCCATGCCACTTCTTTGTTTTGTAATGTCGCCATAGTTCATGATCTTTTGAAGTGGTGAGCTCACGCCGCTCCTGACATTGCTGCAGTTGTTGTGATAAGAGGTGCTCCCGATTTAGAGCAGCCGCCAGATCCTCCCGTTGCTGCTGTTTTAACTTCAGAGATTGGGCTCGGTATTGATGGAGGGAGTGATCCAATTCTTGGTAGTTTGTCAGGGCATGTAAGCCATTTGTTGAAAGGAAGTTATTCAGTAAGGGAAATTAGAGAAGCTGATTAAAGAAGCATACCAATTCTAAAGCGTGGCGCAGACCTTCCATTCTGGGAATCAGCTCCTCCAAATTTAAGATTTGAAGGCCCTGAGGAGAGGAAGAAGAAGAGGGGATGGATGACACCCGCGGTGGAGGTTCACTCAGAAAAGGAAGAATAGGGGTGGCGGCCATCAGCTGCGACAGGGGTTCTAAGGGAAAAGAAGAAGGAGGTGCACTGGTCAGGAGGTTCAAATGGGTGGAAGTTAGGGGTAAAGAATCAGTGGCTAGAGGGGGGGAAGGTGTATGATGGCTGGTTGTGAGGAGGGCACATCAGAAGTGGCGAAAGGGGATTGTTTCGGTGAAGAATCTGGAGAGGATGGTATAGAGAGCATCGGAATGGAAAGCTCTTCGTTGGGAAGGTGAGAAGTGGAGAGGCCTGGGCTAGTGCCCATAGAAGGTGAGGGGCTCTCCAGGCGATGAGCAGAAGGGGAGATGGGCAGTGGAAGAACATCAATTACCATAGGTTCAGGGGAGGTGCCATATTTCGGGGACAGAGAAGCCGTGGATGCAAAAGCATTCGTGGTCGATGGGTGTGAACGCACTATTTTCCTGAATTCATCTTCGGGTTGTGATGAAAGAGGAGGCGACTTCCGAACACTTACGGTGGAGGGGGAGAAAATAGGAGAGTTAGGGTTTGTGAGTAACAGAGGAGATGAGGAGGGGTTGGTTACTCCAATTTCCTCTGGTACAGATGTAACAAGGGTTTCAGACGGAGGCGAAGAAGAAAGGCGAGACGGAGCAGGTGTGGTGGCGGTAGGGGCAGGTGAAGGGGAAGATGAAGCTGGCGCCTGGCCATTACCCCGTTTGATGTGGGGGAATGGCTTGCTATTTCTTGGAAGAAAGAAGAATGCATCCTGCTCGTCAGGGAAAGAAGAAAAGTGTTGAGGAAGGGGATTGGAGGTAAAGGAGGATGGCGGCGGAAAGAAGAACAGACGAAGAAGAAGGAGACGAAAAGGCGGAAGAAATGAAGGTAACAAAAGAAAGGAAGATGAAGCATCCCCTATAAAAGGAGGGAAGAATGGGCTGGTAACGGCTATTGGGCTCCTAGTTGATAGAAAAGGAGGCCCTAAGCGGAAGGGTAACGAGGATTTATTTCTCTGATGGCCCGTTATATAATAAAACTCTGGCTTTCAATGGAGGGGATGGATGGAGGTGTTCCCTTCGGGACAAAAGGAGGAAGAATAGCGGTGGGAAAGTTGCGCAATCTTTATGCTGAAGGCCTTTAGGCATTATATATTATTTTATCCCCGTGCGGTGGCGGAACGGAAGAACTGAGGTCTCCTCAGTTATATATCATTTTTATCTCCGTGGAACGGAAGTGTTGAACTTAGTTCTCAACTATATATATTATTTTATCCCCGTGTAGTGGTGGAACGAAAGAACTGAGGTCTCCTCAGTTATATATTATTTTATCCACGTGCGGTGGTGGAACGGAAGAACTGAGGTCTCCTCAGTTATATATTATTTTTATCCCCATGGAACGGATGAGTTGAGCTTAGTTCTCAACTATATATATTATTTTATCCCCGTGTGGTGGTGGAACGAAAGAACTGAGGTCTCCTCAGTTATATATCTTTTTATCCCCATGTGGTGGTGGAACGGAAGAACTGAGGTCTCCTCAGTTATATATTATTTTATCCCCGTGCGGTGGCGGAACGGAAGAACTGAGGTCTCCTCAATTATATATCATTTTTATCCCCATGGGACGGAAGAGTTGAGCTTAGTTCTCAACTATATATATTATTTTATCCCCGTGTGGTGGTGGAACGGAAGAACTGAGGTCTCCTCAGTTATATATTATTTTATCCCCGTGCGGTGGCGGAACGGAAGAACTGAGGTCTCCTCAGTTATATATCATTTTTATCCCCGTAGAATGGAAGAGTTGAGACTAGTTCTCAACTATATATATTATTTTATCCCCGTGTGGTGGTGGAACGGAAGAACTGAGGTCTCCTCAGTTATATATTATTTTATCCCCGTGCGGTGGCGGAACAGAAGAATCGAGGTCTCCTCAGTTATATATCATTTTTATCCCAGTGGAACGGAAGAGTTGAGCTTAGTTCTCAACTATATATATTATTTTATCCTCGTGTAGTGGTGGAACGGAAGAACTGAGATCTCCTCAGTTATATATCATTGTTATCCCCATGAAGCGGAAGAATTGAGTTTATTCCTCGACTATATATTATTCTATCCCCGTGCGGCGGCGAAGTGGAAGAGCTGAGTATTCCCTCAACTATATAGCGTTTTATTTTCGTATGAAGAATATGTATGCGTGGTCCCTGCGCACTGAAAGGGGAAAGAGGCAGTGCATTTATGTGAGTTCCATATGAAGAAGATGGGGTTTGACATAGCTCGAGGAATGTTAGAAGAAAAGATAAGCAAGGAAAATATAGACGAAAGATGTTTTTACAGAAAGTTTCCTATTTCAGAAAGATTACATATTATAACTCCTCCCTGGGAAGAGGATAGCAAAATAAACTCTTATGTATAGGGCATTATAGTTCTTTGTTGGGAGGAACTGACGGAGTTTCTTTGCGTGGCTGGGGTTGGCACAATAGTTGCCAAAGGTAAGATTGTTGCAAGAAGATTTGCTTGGATAGTTCCTTCTGTGACCCGGCTAATTGTTGACGCAAAGAGTAGTTATCGGCGGAAGCTTCCCTCAATCGTTGCTGCAAATATCTCACTTGTTCCTCCAAATTAGCAATATAACGTTGCTCGTCAACCTTTTCTTCAGTAGGAGGGGAACTGTTGCCTTGGTCAGATATTTTATCCATGGCGAGGAGAAGAGAAAGAAAAAGATGGGCATTATACGGCAAGGGTTGGAGGTCCTTATAATGATGAAGGAGAAGGGCGGTTTCATTCACAGAGGAAATAAAGATAATGAATGCTAGTAAAGAAGGGGAAGCGTAAAGACAGTAGGTGAAGAGTCGCTGGTACCGTAATTATGAAGGAAAGGGTCCGAATCCCATGGAAATAGCAAGAAAAAGTACGTTCAGGCGAGATTGTAGTTTTTCCGAGGACCGAAACTTTACATCTACAGGAAAACGACCAGAGTGGATATCAATTTCTTCCTTTATTTTTTATTAACATACTTAAGCATGATTACATTATTTAATCTAGGAAGACTTTTTATTATTACTTTTAACAGGAGAATGGTTAGAGGGCTCCTCGGGGGGGAGAAGGCGCCAAGATGACTCGGTAGAGCTCGCCTTGTGCAGAAGGTATCACTGGTGGAGCTTCGTCAAAAGGAGGCGGGCGGATCCTCGCCGGGGAGATCGGAACGAAAGCCAGGGTCGGTGGAAGTGGGGAAGTTCAGCAGAGGCCTGGGGATCTCCTACGGTATAGTCCCATGTTAAGGGAGGATTCCACACCCAATTGCGGAAAGAGGGGAAGGGTGCTCGAAAAGACCTCCCTGTGGGAGGGGAGGGAGCTGTGGTGTGAGGTGGAAAAGGAAGGGGGTGAAAAGCCGAGGTAGCTGTCGAGCGGGTCTCAGGATCTTCAAGATTCCTGGTAAGCTGCCCCACACCAAAGATTCATAATCCGAAGAAATCTCAATAGGGTGTCCCGCCGAAGCCATGAGAGTGAGATGGAAGGACGAAGACATGGAGGGTGATAATTTATAGTTGAGGGGAAAGGAACTGCAGTAGTTCTTGGGAAAGGGAAGAAGGTGAAGAGACTAATATAGATAGGTACTTATCAAGATATCATTTCTGAAGCAGTAAGGTAGACAGAGAAGATCAACAGGCGAAAGTAATTTAATTTTTAGCCGAGCCAAAATTGGGTCGGATATGAATAAGATCATCCGGGACCTTCTGAGTGAGTTCCCGAACAAAGGAGGCGATTGCGCCATCCGACACGGGAAAAGAAACGTAATTGTAAAAAGGAAAAAAGCACAGAATTCCCGACTCGCAATAAGGCGTACAAAAAGAACAATGAAAAGCTATGCTAATATAAGCCTTCTTCAACATTAAGAAAGGGGTCATTACAGGGAGTAGGATATTAGAAGTTACAGTTCAAACAGTTCGGGGGGACACTTAGATAATGCATCTACAGGATTTAAATAACTAGTGTCCGTGCGTTGCAAGATTTGAGTCAAGATCCGTCAAAGCCCAGTATAAACAGATCCACTCCCTTCTTGGCATATCGCCCCTTTAGGTCAGCTTCCTGCTCCTTTAGCTGGGACTGACAACTAGATAGTTGAGTCTGACAATCGGCCAGCTGGGTTTGACTTTCGGTTAGCTGGGCTGCCAGGGCATCTTTCTTAGTTGATGCTCTTATGGCTTGCTGACCCAGAGTTGAAAGGGCCTTGGAGTACTCTCGATGAAGGTCAGATTGTTGCCGAGCCGCCGTTGATAGGGCTTGAGGAAAGGCAGCCATGGAAGAAAGTTCTTTACACTTCTCTAGGCAGGATTTTTTAGTGGCTTCCCATGTTTAGCATTCTAGCCAGAGTTGTTGACATTCCTGCTGAAGCAGTTGTATGGTAGTAGAAGAATCAGCAACTTGAATAATAGCGTCCCCAAGCTGTCTCTTATACCCTGTTAATTCATGGGTAAGAAGATCCACCATTGAAGTTATTTGGTGAAGGAAGACTTCGCTCGAGGGCTTCATTTTTTCGTTGAAGCTCCTCCTTTTCACTTTGAACCAAGGCCAACTGTGTCATGGCATCCTCACATTGGCCCTTCAGGTCGGATTCCTTTTGTTCTTTCTCGCTTAATTGCTGAGCGAGTTATTTTTGCTGTGCCAAGGAGGCAAAGTGGTGCGCCTCCACGTTGGATTAGAATTAGGCTATGTGAGTTATCATTTTGTTGTGCTTAGCCGAGGCCTTAAGGGAAGAAAATGCCAGCATTAGACATTGATATACAATGGTATGTACATGTATGAATACATTGAAGATTGGAAGGGGAAAGTAGTTACCTCCGCCAGCAATTTGCCCACCTGGTCGCAGGGGCCTTGTATGCCTGACTAATTGAAGAATTTCACCAATATGTGATGACCCTAATGTGGCCCTGGAGGAGGTCGGGAGGGGAAGGTCTTCTCCCTCGGACGGAAGAGTGGGTCTGATACATTGAATAGGGGTGGGAGAGATAAGTGTATCAAGGGATAGGGCGGAGATGGATTCGGTTCGGGAAGGCAAGGGAGAATCATGTGGAAGGGGGATGAATCAGAGAGTGGGAAGGGGAATTTCCTCCTTGGGGAGACGAGGATGGGACAGATAAGGTGGTGTCCTTCCTCCTCGGTTCATAGATGGTTAAAGATTACGAACCATGTTGACCAGAAGAAGAAGGAGGAAGAGCTGATGAACTAGGAGCTCCTTTCTTAATGAGCCGCAATTTCTTCCGAGGAGAAGAAGGGGCTGCACAGACTTACCCCTCTTTGTTAAGGCCTTCTTCTTCTTGGCAGCCTCAACCTCTTCTCCTTTCACTAAAGCGTCCTGCATTAAATTATTTGCAAAATGCGTTGATAAGAAAGATGAATGATGATAAAAGTTATATTGAAGGGTAAGTGTCATCCTACCTATGATAAAGAGGTCGTTGAAGGGAAGGGGATAGGCGAAGTGGCTCGAGGGAGTTTTCATTAAGTGATCCGAACAATAATGTGACTCTCCCAGTATTCTATAAACTTCCGAGAAAGGGCATTGGATCCTCATTTCCCGGAAGGAAGGTAGTTCGGGAAGTTCTAACTTCCAGGTGTCCGAGTGGGGTAAAGGTACCGGAAGTTGTACAAAGAAGTACAATTCTTCCCATCCTTTATGGGAAGTAGGCATATTCACTAGGAATTGGCAGTCTAGACGACTGGACAGGTAAAAAAGGCCTGCTTTGGAAGATTTTAATTGAAAGAAACAGTAGAATATTTGAGGAGATAGAGAAAAGATTAGGTATTGGAACACTATAGAAGCCCCTGAGAGAATGCGAAAGGAATTGAGGGTAAATTGATTTAAAGGTAATCCGTAAAAGTCTAAAATTTCTAGATAGGTAGAAGGTGATGGTAGAGACAGGCCATTGAGGAACTGTTCGAAAAAGAAGCAAGTTAAACCAGGAGGAGGACAGTGTGGTTGATGCATCTTGGTCGTAAAGCAGCATTTCAGGGAAGGGTCTATAAACCTATCTTTAAGGTTAAATAAGTAATGGTTGCAGTCCAGTTGGGGTATGGTGTGTTCATACCACGCAGGTGAAGGGATGGTCCTAGGGGCCATAGGTATAAAACATGACAGAATACTTACTTGGGGGTTAGAGGAGAAGCGTGTAAGAAAGGAAGGGCTGGGTCGCTGAAACGCTACCGGTGAAAATCACAGGAGGGAAGAAGTGGAAGAGACGAGATTGCTAAGCACGCTAAGTAATACCTAAAAGGAAAAAAAGTAGAGATTTATATAGGATTTTTGTGACGGTTCGACTATATAAGAGAAAAGGGAAAACGGGGCCCATGGGCTCATTAGGCCACTTCAAGAATATAGGGGGGAGCTATAAGAGAGGGGTGAATTTGAATTAATGAGCCAAGAATGGAGCAAGAACCTTATATATTTGGAAAGTCAAGCTTATAACTTCGCTTGACTATTTTTTGGGATTGACTAATGATACTGCTATTACCTCTTCTCTGTGAACCAGATAGGAGGGTTCACATGTAAGGCGTTACCCGAACCGAATAATTGGTTCGGCGGAGAAAGAGGAGAGGGACGGTTCGGGCGCAAGCGCCTGAAATAATTGACACGGGAGAGCTAGTGAAGGTAATCGACAAGGCAAAACGGAAGCAAGGGGAGGTGCTTCACTAGGAAATGAGCTGGAATCGGTTCGGCTGTATAGGCCTAGAAGTAGACGGGACGGATAAGAATCGACTCGGCCTAGTCAGTCTAGAGGTCGTTCAGGGGGAGAAGAAGGAGAGTTGGTTCGGGCTGGTGAGGAGCCCAAAGGCTATACCACCCGTGAGCTATAGACCTAAGTTAGTTTCACCAAAAGCGGATGGTTGAGGGGGACAGACTAACCTAGTTTCCCGAAATGTAGATGAAAATGTGTTATGTAACAGGAGGAGAGGTCCCCACATAATATTCCGAGGAGTCTTCGCTCCTCGTATCTGTAATAGAATTATTCTCCATGTGGACGTGGTGGCCACGTGTACGATAGGGACAGCCCGCGAGGCAACGCTGGATCAGAGAAGGAGGATAAAAGGGAAGGGGAGGACAGAAGGAAGGGGATCCGCATTATTCCAACTGGCAAGAAACGAAGACGCAGCAGGAGAAGGAGAGCTACCACCACCACGCCGGAGAAGGAGAATGGCGATCTTTGCTTTTACATTGCGTGTACTCTTTCTTGTATTGGGATTGAACTGTAAGAGGTTTTCTCCTCCATCTCGGGAAGTTTCCTTTCCGTAAATGAGGGCATTCATAGTTGAAAGTGCTCGGGCATTGCATCCGGTGAGAAAGCTCACCTCCGTGGAGTAAGAATACTCATTCCGAACCACGTTACATCCTGTGTCCTAGTTTCACTGCCTGTATTGTTTTGCGTTTCTCTGCTTCGTTTTCTTATCTTTACTGTTGCGCTATGTGAGAACTCTCACCCAAAGCTCCCTTCGTGCTTCATCGCATCGAAAGAAGATGAACAAATCTTCCTCGCCGCATCAGAATTAATAGAAAGGATAAAATATAATATAATTAGAGAGCAATTAGCTCTACTGCTTTAAGAGATGATAAAAAAAAAAGTGAATAAAAATTGCTTAAGATGCCATGGATATGTTGGAGGATGACCAATAATTTTTTATCTGGAGTCCAGATTCCCTTTTATGCGTGTTGAATAAATTTTGACGATGCTTACTATATTCTTTATAGTCTGTGTTTAATGTAGTTTTACCAAAAAGTTTCAAATAATCTTTTAGTAGTTTAAGCGGTTATTAATCAACAGTCAAAATTTATAAAGTCTCTTAATAAGATAATGCCCTCTAAATTCATGCGAATTATTTGAGCATATTGATATCTTGGGAGACTATAACTTGGTCTACAGTTAGTATCTTATAATCCTCTAATTAAATCTTTCAATAAATTTATTAATATATAACCTTTGTTATTGCATTATATAATATTAATTTTTTCATAATATTTTGTACTACATAATTTTTTTATAAAAATTCTTAGACCACTACTAATATTCAGCATAAAATAAATTTAAATTTAAAAATATGATAGAAGAAAACAAAAAACAATTTGGTGGATTGAAAGCGTAATCAAACTGGATTGGATACCATCAAGTCAACATTTATGTTCAGTCACGTTAGACAAAAACATATTATATTTTAATATTTGCTTTTAAAAATATTAAATGTTTTTTTTTACCCTTTGGAAAATTTTTAAGGATACAAACATAGTTACTAAAATTAACTATATTATTTATGAATGAAATTAATGCAAATAGTTTAAAAAATGTTAATCAATTAATCCTTTTCCCTTTGAAATTCAGGAGATTGTAAATTTCTTTCAAATATTTTGAACTATATAAGTAAACAATTTCATGCTTTATGGGAGCAGAAATAAAAAAATATTAAATTACAACAAAAAACCATCGATCAAGGTGACAAATTAAAGGAAGCAATTGTTATCGCATCAAACTCTTTATGCAAAAGTAAAATATTTCTAAAATGATTAAAATATCATTTGCCCCAATTAATTGATAAACTAATTAATAATCAAACGATTATTCTTCGATATTATAATAGGCATATTCCGTAACAGAAAAAAAACAACCGTGTGAGGCAAAAATTTTTTTATTAAAATGATATTTTACTGGATTTGGTTTGTTTTTTTTTTTGATAAATTTTTCTTTTTCCCATTTTATGTTTGTTTATTTTATGAATATATTCCTATCTTTGTTTTTCTCTCGCAAGTAGCTTACCCACTACGATTCGTTGGTATTTGAGTAGGGCCCACCAGTCTCCCATTGTGGGCGGTGGGCCTGGTCAACGCATGGAATAGATACGCGCTCCGCCGTGATTTCGCTATTTGATCGTTCTCTGTCTGGTAATTAATGGTGGTAATTGCTTTTAGTTAATAAATAGAGATGGTGATGTCAGCGTAAAATGGAAGGAGTTGTATCTGCAGTTCTCCTCGATCTGCCCGCTTTTTCATCCTCTGCAATCTCCGAATTCACGCCGCTGACTCCCACGATTCGTTTGGTTTGGTTTCCACTTTCCATTCCCACAAATTATTTCGGAGGAGAGGAAACGAGAGAGAGAGGATAGATAGGAGAGCGAAAGGTTGAGGAGAAGGAGAATAGAGAAGCGGTAAAGGAATGGGGTTGTGCCTGTCGAGACCCGATAGCTGCGTGAGAGGGCAGCGGAGCTCAAACGTGGGGGCGCGGAGGCGCCGGCCACGTTCGGCCAAGCACAGGGCGGCGTCAGTGTCGCGGAATACGATGGAGACGATCGACGAGGCGCAGGGCTTCGACGGGAATGATTCGATGTCCTACAGCAACCCCGCGTTTCAAGGTGGTGACTTGATCCCCTTTTCTTGAATTATGAGGATCCGCAACGTTGATTTTGGGGAAAATAATGTTTTTTTTATATCTCGATGCTGATTTTCGATTCGTATTGAGTTGGTGTTGCTTCCAAAGTAGCAAATATTTTTGCCCCTTTGATTTGCAGTTTGAGTAGGAAAATTGTGCTGCAGTGAATGAAAACCCTAATTCCAAATCTGGATCCAAATTCAGATGTCGTGAGAGGTGGATTGCCTTTCAGATTGATGAGTCGGCTATGCTATCGTAGTCGCCTCTGCTGCATTTTTAAGCTGTTTACAGAATATTCCCAGCTTATTTACAACATTTTATCTCTTAATCATTGCCAAAAAAAAACAATGTTCTATCTTTGTCCGTATTGTTTAGTTGTGCAATCTTTATTTCATTATTTATTGTTGGTCTAATCATTTTGGTATTGTTTGAATTGAAGTTATGACATCGGCCGGGAGTGTTGAGGAATCATGGTTTGACACTTCCTCTACATTAGAATCCGATGACGATGATTTCAAGAGTGTTCAGGATGGTAGGTTGCACACATCAAATTGGACTCAGTTTAACTTGCATATGCAATAATATATTTTTTGATTGTTCTGTTGGAATAGGATGGGTAGCTAAACAATGCCTGCTATCTTTTTTATCTGATTATGTTCTAGTTCATGTCTTTGAATAATGATGTGCCTTGGCAGATATTCTCCATGGAAATGGCTCTGAAGCTGAAGGTCTTGTGTGTCCTAAATCGTTTAGAGATGACAATCTTGGAGTTTCTGACCAGAATACTTTGTCCATTGTTTCTACTGAGAGACAGAAAGGGCAAAAACTAGTGGAGCAGTCTTCAATAAACTCGGTAACTACTGCAAAATCATTTGTCAGTCATGAGGATGTATCCATTTCTGCAGAGGAGAATGCCAAAGGGGAAGATGAGGGTATATTGAACAACTGTGGGATCCTTCATAACAACTGCTTGCCATGTTTAGTTGTTACTACTTCAACAATTGAAAAGAGGAAATCATTGAGCTCCAGTCCACCAAACTCAGCCAAGAAGGCTTCTTTGAAGCTTTCCTTTAAGCGCAAGTCTGGGGAAGCCCAAGCTACCTCAACACGATGTGAGTGTCGATTTTAATGTGATATTAGTTTCTACAAGGATAATATCAACCTTTTTAGATTTTGAGTTCATATGTAAAATTTTCTGAATGGAACCTTATCAACTTCCATCTTTGATAGTAAATTCTATGCAAATATCATCAACTGTTATTAAACAAACTAATTGTTGAATTAAACTCTGATCTCTCCATCATGTTTTTTCTCACATGCCCACCGTTCAACAACTTTCTATTTCAGGGCTCAGAAATTTGGTTTAATATTTGTTGTTCTTCTTGGGGTCTTTTTGATTTAAATGCATTTAAAACCTTTCTATTTAGGAGTTTAAATGCAGGTCCTTTGCCTCCCTATCTATTTAACCAGAACACATTGCTAAATTTATGAGATTAAATAGAGATATTGGTTAGTGTAATTATATAAGCTGCTGACTTTCTCTCTTCATTTTCATCAAGTTTCTTCGAAAGGCTTCCTGGAAAAGCCACCAGCAGGATCTCAAGTTCAGTTATGCACATTGGAGAAGAAAATGCTTGATAGTTGGTCACCTATTGAGCCCAATACTTTCAGAGTACGAGGGGAACATTACCTTAAGTAAGTGATTTCATCCTTTAAATTTTAACTCCAGTGCATTTTCACATCGTGCTATAATAAGTACTTTGGCTCGTGTGAACTGAATTTTTACACTAGTTTCTATAATTAACAACTAGGGATAAGAAGAAAGATTTTGCTCCAAATTGTGCTGCATATTCTCCATTTGGTGTTGATGTATATTTATGCCAGCGGAAAATTAATCACATTGCCCAATTTGTGCAACTTCCCTTTGTAAATTCACCTAGCAAGTTGCCATCCTTGCTTGTAGTTAATGTGCAGGTATGTAATCAACCTACTTAAGCTAAATTTACTTTTATCCTAGTTTTGTATAATCTGTTTGATTCTATATCATGTTCTAAGCTGAAACATTTCTAAGTCCAGTTTTTGTATTCATGCTCATCTGTAGATCATTTGAAAGGAAACCTATTGCACAAGAAAAGTTTCGACACACTTTATCTTCTTATTAATGCAGATAATATCCCACCTTTAGTATTATAGTGATAGTGGGATTTCCAACACATCTATTATATTTGTTTTCCATGTGAAACCCAGTACTGGGATTTCAAACAACTTAAAGTTTTGTTGGTGCATTTAAAATCTGACCTTTTTTAAGGAAAGAATTTGAGTTAATGATTTATTGATATCTTTCAACTGCCGATGTTAGCTGGGTCAGCTGGTTGGTGTCACTGGTTTGTTCAACCGGAGGTGTGAAGCTGCCTGACCTGAATGTCAACATAACTTCTAATTTTCTACACCAGCCTTAGTTTGTGGAAAATTTCCATGGCATGCTGGTGTTTGAGCAATGATCATTTGAAATCACACTTTTATTATTAGATTTGCACATATTCAAGTTAGCAAGGGGGAGATATACAAAAAAGAAAAACTTTTTTTTTTCTTTTGTTTGACTTTGTTTCCGTAATATTCTAAAGCTGTCCCTTAAATAACCTAGCTAGAAACTTAATTATTATCCATTTCTTCTGTTTCTTATTTATTCATATATCTATCTTGCAGGTTCCACTTTATCCTGCAACTTTATTTCAGAGTGAAACTGACGGTGAAGGAATAAGCTTTGTATTATATTTTAGGCTTTCAGAAGGCTACTCTAGGGAACTTCCATCTCATTTCTTAGAAAGCATTAGAGTAAGATTAATTTTGTTTGTCATGCCATCTTTACCATTGTATTTTTCCTTAATATTAACAGTAGGTATATCTGTGTGCCAAGACTATGCTTTAGGATTATATCCTGGGTCTATGATTTTGTGTAGTTCCATTGGGCCTGATTGACATCAGCTAGTAACAGACTAAGATAATAATTGGCAAAAATATGTTGTAGAAGCCAACTGATTCAATTCGTGTTTCTAGAATAACTCCTGTCATATATTCCATTGTATTGATCAAATTTTCATGAGAAGAATTTAATGAATATTTTTTTGAATGTTTTCTTTGCTTGCTGATCTTAATATGAGGGTGCAATATTATGTCATATATTTGCATAGACGTTTGGCTATATCATGTGCTATCCAGAGTAAGGTACTTCAACATTGTATCGTGCATATGTTTATTGATTAATTATCCTGTGGATTATTTGCATTGTTTAAAGGCTATTACATTTACATTGTCATAGAGGTTAATGGATGGCGAGTCCGAAAGATGCAAAGGTTTTCCTATGGATTCACTTGTTCCCTTCAGAGAAAGGTTAAAGATACTTGCCCGTGTAGCAAATGTGGAGGATCTTCCTTTAAGCGCTGCCGAGAGGAAACTTATGCATGCATATAATGAGAAGCCAGTTTTGTCTCGTCCTCAACATGAGTTCTACTTGGTATATGGTCATTCTCTTTTGAAATCAAATCAAATTCATTTTAGTCAATGATCCACTATGCTTGATGGGTTGAATTTTCTCCAAATGAATATTTGATTTAAACAGCTTGCTGAAATGGTGCACACTACACCTCTCCAGGAGCTAAACTTAATACCTAATATATCATTTGCAGGAAAAGAACTACTTTGAGATTGATTTGGACATGCATAGATTCAGTTATATTGCAAGGAAAGGATTTGAAACCTTTATTGACAGGTTGAAGCACTGTGTCTTGGATATTGGCTTAACAATACAGGTAAGCATTTGTATCACATTTGCACCTAACTTTACAAAGAAGTATCATCATGTCATTAAATTGTGCTTGTTCCATATAATTAGGGTCAACTGCATCTGCCTCTGTTGAGCTCTATGCAAAACTCAATACTGATATTCAATTAATTAAATTAACTTTTATTCTAGTTGTGTAATATTTTGTTTAGTCTTTCTCTAATCCTTAATGTATTTAAATCTTTGAACATATCTGCCCATCTCTAGTTATCATCTTGATTTATCTTCAGTAGAATAAAACATTTGTACTCGTTTTATCTTAATCATATTAATATTGTTTTATTTTATATCCAATAACTTTATATATTCATTTTAATATTCTCATCTCTCTTACATTACCTTTTTATGGTTGCTTTCTAAAGACCTAATTGTTTTACCCATAAAGTACTCTCCTTTCTCACTTAACTAAGAATCAAAGAAGCATGAAGTTATTCTTGTCCGGAGATAAGTCTCATGTCAATTATCGTGGTACAGGGAAACAAGTCTGAAGATCTGCCAGAGCATGTGTTGTGCTGTGTGCGGTTGAATGGGATCGACTATTCCAATTACCTTCAACTTGCTGTTCGTTAACTTTGAGCAAGGACAGATCTTAGTGACTTTGGTGTTTGAACGTGTATAGATGCACGTTTACGGAATTTTCTGCTTCATTGCAACACAAAATGAGCGCTGAAGCAGTCATTGATAGACTTTATGTAGATTTCTGCCGTCACTTTCAAAAAGTCTTCTTCGAGACTGGACGAGGATGCACTCTTGGCAAAATAAACTTTGGTAGTTTAGATAGTAACAATCTGCTTCCGAAACTTGAATCGAGCGGCAGGCCTTGCAGCTGCTGGTTCGAGAGACGCGCATTGTTATAAGAGATACTGTTCGATGCATCGCCAGGTTATTGTTGCATCCTGTGATTGTTGTATACAAACTGTTCTTAATCAATGAAAAATTACCGGTTTCATTTCGCCACTCTGCTTGCTTAAAACTTTTCATTGCTCATCCTTTTACAATGCTTCACATTGAGCAGGAATTTGTTGCTTTTTTTTTTCTTTTGTAATATTACTTTTACTAGTTTTTGTTATTGGCAGAACGAAAAACACAAGGAGATCTGTCGATTTTATTTATTAGGCTTGGTCCGCAAGGTAAGCGGATGAGTACAAGTTAAGGAGAACATCCATTACCAGCTCCTTGGACTTTGGTGGCCCTTGATGTAGATGAAGGCGCCGTAGTCAATCGTAGTGACATTTAGCATCTTTGACAACTACGTCGATGCTAATGATACTTTCAGGTGATAAAGAAGTCAAAAAAAGCAAAGAGAAGGTCAGGAATGGTGAATTATTACAGTACATCACAAAACCTTTTTCCAAGCATTCATTCTTTCTATCTCGGTTATTCGCTTTTGTAAAGATTAAAATCGTCAATCTAGTAATTTTTATCGATCTGTTTTACGATCATTATGAGAAAGATAAATCACGAAGGATTCTATGAGTCTTGATATAGTGATCAAGACATGTGAAAATTATCTGAATTTAAAAAAATAATTTAGACTATTTTTAAAATCGATTTATGCTACTTATATCATCGTATCTTAATCATCATGCCATCCACGTGGAAACGACCACTGTTATTAGCGATGCTGTGAAAGGATTAAAAGATTAATGGAACGATGGATAAGTATTTCAGTTTTGGGAATCAGAAAATAATGTGCGCGATCCTATGGCATCAGAAGACAAGCCCACGTTGCTTGAAAATGTCGAGCATGGCTACACCAATCTTGGCTTGGCCGGAGACTCCACTCCACTACCATTACGCCAGCTTCTGTTCCTTTCCACCTGCTTCTGTTCCCTTTCCACCTGACACAATTGTTGTATGATGCAGAACGGGTGAAAATCTATTCACTCCTTTCTAATGCCGTGAAGTACGAAGGAAGATCTCAGAGGGTTCTCACAGGCCACAATCAGTAAAAAATAAGAAGATGGAGTAAATGAAACGCAAGAAACCGACGCCAGCAATCGAGACTCAGCATATTAAGATGTAACGCTGCTCGAATAAGCGATTCCTACTCCACCGAGGTGAGCTTTTCACGGATGCAAAAGGCTGTCAAGCACTTTCACTACGGGCGTCCTCCTTATGTAAAGTTTCCAAAGGTGGAGGAGAAAACCTCTAAGAATATCACAAGACGAGAAAATACAAGAGATGTAGAATACAACGACATAGGTCTCCTAGTGCCTCCTTCTTCTCCTACATAGGCGGTTGTCGCTCCCCTTCTCCTCCTGCGTCTCCTTCTCTCTTGCTGGGTTGGAATAATTGCGGATCCCCTTTTCCTCCTTGCTTTCTCCCTTTTATCTTCCCCCTTCCTTCATTGTAACGTCGTAGGTTATCTTCATCGTACATGTGGCCACCACCTCCACCTGGAGAATAATTCTGTTACAGATATGAGGAGTGAAGACTCCTTGGAATATTGCGTGGGGCCTCCCAAGCCGTTGCCTAACACCTTTTCCTCTACTTTTCGGGTAACTAGGTTAGACTATCTCCTTCAACCATCCGCTTTGAGTGAAACTAGCTTAGGTCTATAGCCCACGGGTGCCCTAGCCCTAGGGTTCCTCATCAACCCGAACCAATTCCTCTTTTCCCCGTGCCATACTTCCTTCGTATATTCGTATCGATCATGTTAAGTCGACCCTCTATTCATCCCATCGGCTTCTGGAATTATCTAGCTGAATCAATTCTTGCTCCACTCTTTAGCGAAGTGTCTTCCGTCTCTTCTTTGCTGTATCAATTACTTCTGCTAACTCTCCCGTGCCGATTGCTTTCGATATTCTCCCATACCAATGGCCTCTGATATTCGCGCCCGAACCAATGGTCTCTGATATTCGCGCCCAAACCAATGGCCTCTGATATTCGCGCCCGAACCAATGGCCTCTGATATTTGCGCCCGAACCAATGACCTCTGATATTCGCGTCCGAACCAATGACCTCTGATATTCGCGTCCGAACCAATTTTTCCTTTTCTCCCTTCGCTGAGCCGAATATTTTAGATCAGATCATGGGTCTCCGCTAACCCATCTATCGAGAATTATGTAGAAAAGATATCAACAGTATCACTGCAAAAGCACCAATACAATTATACAAAACTTGTCTATGGCCTGCGATGCGCAATAGTAAAAGTGTACAAGGGTAAAAAACCCACCAAACATTCGATACTTTATGCGGTAACATATGAAAGCCAACGAAAAAATTCTCGAGTTATATCAGATAGAATAAAAGTTATCAAGTGATTAGTATGGATCTCAAAAACTACAAAAAAATTTAGAATACTACGTACTAATTTAATTTTTAATTGGACAAAAATACCTCTCATAATTATCTTCTTTTATCTAACTGCAAAATGATGAAAAATCTTCTTTTATCCCAAGAATAAAAGTCAAAACTTGATCTTCGAAATGGAAGATCTGGAACGTGAATACAAAGGAACTCCTAACCACCGGGGTTAGAATAAAAGTCGAAACTTGATTTCAGGTGTTAAAAACCTTGCCCACCAACTACCAAACACCAAAATATAATTGCTATTGGAACTAGTACCATTATATTTGAGCTGAGCTGCTAGTAAAGTAGAACTGATGAGATCTGGGTGATTTAGCTGAATTCCAGCTGCTATAACGAGACTTTGTAAGAAAACATCTAGAAATTTTTTTGAAGATACAACTATCTCTAAAGAAAAGCCACGGCAACAAGTAAATAAAAGGAAAATGTTTGTGCACTTGTGATTACAAACTCACTGAAATCTGAATATTCCATCATCCTTGAAGATAAAACTGTCTCCAAAGAAAAGCAACTGCGAGAAGTAAACAAATGCAAAAATTGTGTGCAAATGTTATTGCAAACTCAATGAAATCTGAATGCTCCAACACCCAGCAAATGATTTAATGATAAGTTTTTTTCCCCTTTTTCTTCACATTCCACGAAAATACTATACACAATCACCATGACGATTTCAACTACAGCCTCTCCTACCTCAAGTTATTGCGTCGGTAAATCTGAGAAAATAGAATAAAAACCTGCTACAAATTTAGATGAGAGAAGAGAGAGGGAACCAAATCAACCACTGACCATGCAAGGCCAGCATACTGAAGAAACCTAATTCCAGTGTCAACATCATATGCCTTCTGAGGGAGAAAAGCAACCAATTTCTGTACATAAACTGGTTGCTTACTGCCTTCTGGTTTTCCCTTGCTTCCGGATCCCTTCAGCATCGGTACATAGGATGATGATACGATTGGGATACCCAAAGTGTTGCAGACAATAGGCAGCAACCATTTGGCTATAGCCTTGCTGCAGAACTTCACGATTAGTATTGTGGGAATGCCAACCAGTATCCGACCAAAGAAGGTCGTGAATGGTAGCCGAGGGCTGAAAACATGTGGCATGTCCTCATGGTGAAAATGAATGTATGTTTGTTGAATTCCGGAAACCTGTATACATAAGTTTTCTGATTTAGCATTACAATGGAAAACTATGAAATCATTCCTTACAGCAAATAACTGCGAAAAGAAACACATAACAGAACACTGTCTAGAGAGAATGGTAGGCTTTCCTCTTCCACATGTACAATATTTGCCTAGCTTATTTGGAAGATTGACGAAAGATGAAAGCATAAATTTCAACCAAAAGTTTTATTTTAGGCCTCTGAGAACATCCACACCTGTTAAAGATTATCCAAATGGTTAATAGTCCGAAAAGTTGTTTAATGATCAAGACATCAGACTCATTTTGCAGTTGAGGAAAGCCAGTGGGGAATCAAAGCAGAGACCTAGAATGCGATAGAGTGCACTTATGGTGAAAGGCATGTGCTAAACTGTTATGCATTAGAGATAAATTAAGTGATGAAAGATTAGATGGAGAGGCATTGCCAACAGGTGAGGTTGGAAAACCAAGTTAAAAATAAAAAATTGTAGAGACAAAGTAAGATCCATGTATAGACATATGAACAAGGTATATTGACGACATGATGCAAATTGAATTAACAAAGGTGATAACATGTAGAAAGGACAAGCATGAAAAAACAAGCTAACTCAGCTGAGTTAATAGAGCCTAGAAAGTATCTTATTCACACTTAAGGACCTTATTATCTAGATCCAAGATAAAATACAAGCAGCCATGAGTCTCAATTATATGAGGTCCATTATATAGGTTATGGACTTTATCATCTCACTGAACTCAATGTAAAGACAAACACTGGTTCTTGTCGTTGATGGTTGATGATGACGATGATGATGATCATTGAACACTATGCAAGGCATACAGATGTAATGGGATTTTATTTTGCCATCTAAATGGATAAGCAGATGATTTTTTTACTATATAGTCAAGTAATAACAGCAGCCAGAGCTGATTCTAATAAGATGCAAAGTAGACAATGTTTTAAAAAGCATCCTAGGCGGCAACCTAGGTGTTTTGGGATACCTTCTGCTTCGCCTACAAGGTAAATGGTTCATTTTAAGCGGGCATTTCAAAAGGCAAGATAGGAGGCAGGCCGCCTAGGCAGTTTGCCTAGGTGTCTAGTTGGAAAATTCATGCATACTTCATAACAAAAATGTGTATGCTAAATATTTGAAATTTTCAGCAAGAATGTAACTGTTGAGGCACACATCAATATAACCTATAGTCCAAGAAGCATGAAAAAAGATTTTAAGATAAAAGTGTAGAATTCTGTAAAGGAAAATCTAAGAAAGAGCGAAGATTGTCCTTACTATTCCAAATGCAACACCATTAAAGGCCGTGTGGTACTCAAAACTTGGGGTTGGCAGTTCCGGAGTAGGATATGCAAATGCCAAAAGGAAAGACAGACCAGCCCAGAAAGATGTCACTGAGAAACAAATAAACCCTTATCACCAAGTGGAGAAAGCTCAAAACTGCCATTCGACATTGACATGTAAATTGAGTAATATGGCTTGTTAGAGACTTCCAAGTGTACCATTCTGTCCTGAGATGACAAACTCATCAATATATACATGGACCATCAACCAAAAGGCAAGGATAGTGAGCCCAAAGCCAATTCCAGCAATTACATCTGTCACACTATGCATACCTAAATATACTCTCCCTGAATAGACAAACAACACAAGAACATAAGACATATAGCTGCGGAAAGATCAAAAAATTAAACAAATAATGGACCCTTTTATTTCACTTTAAAATATGTACGTAAGTTACAAAGTTGGCCTTTCCTCACCTATGCCAATTAGAAAGACAAACAAGCATACTAGCCCGAACAAAATTGCACTTTCAATTCCATCTCTTTGTGGATAATATGTCAGGATATAGAATACTAAATATCTGCAAGGACCATAAGAGCATCATAACTAAGAGATTTCACCATATGTTACCATGGTATACGTGAGTTTTGGAGCAGCATACATGATGGAAGATCTCAGTGTTCCTTTGCTAAGTCATGAATAACAAAAACTTACCCCAACAGACAAACTGTGTTCAAACAATGTGAAGAAGGCAATCCATACTCCATGGCATTCTCCTTCTCGTCTTCAGTGGCAGTTACCCTCCTCACAGGAGGACAACTAGGTCTAGGAGCTGATACGACATCCTATATGTCCATACAACAGGACATTTCACAAATCAAATTATAAAACTATCACAAAGGTCTAACAATGAGTCGCTAGATTATTTGATCAGAATGATTGCATGAAACAAATATCAATGGTACCTTTATTGAGTTCCCAATGTAATCACAGAAAGCCATCAATAAGGTCATCTGCCTTGCCAATTTGGAATGCCCACTCTAGAAGATTAACAACGAGAAGGAAAATTTATTATCTATTCATCCACTCTGCGAAGGTGAAGAAATAAAACGCCGAAAAAACTGCAAGCGTACCCAGAACAGAATGGGGAGAAATCCTGTATAGAAGGGAACGGACACAACGCATGACAGCGTGGAGAACAAATTGTCCAAGAACCCATTTTGCGATCTCTGCAGGAAAACAACCAGGAAACTATCAGAACTCGGATCAAAATTCTACCTTGAGAACAATTTTATGACATTTAGGTATGTCATCAAATGAAGCAAACCAAGTTTTTTTAAAAAAAAAGAAAAAAAGAAGCCAGATCGCAAAGAAGTTTCTACTTGTTTCGCAGATTACCGTAAGAATGGCAAAGATACCAATTTTGCCGGGGCACAAACCCTAAAATCCAAAATTTGTTGTTCACCTGCAACCGAAGGATCGCCGGGGTATCTGCGATCACGCGGCGCGTGATCAACGGCTGCGTTAGTGCTCTGACCCTCCTGGTAAGATCGAAAATCGATGCTGCCACCACCCAGCCCGCTATCGAAGATAGGGTCAACGCCTGCCAAAATGGAATTCCCCCCTCCATTCCTCTCCCTACCTCGACGCTCCCTGCTGCGTCGATGAAATTGAAATCCTCTTCAAATCAGCAGGCAAACACCCCAATTTTCCACAGTGACACGGGAAGGCAGCAATACAACGCCTTCGAGCTGTAACTCCTCTGGCCTTCGCTGGTTTTGGACCCCTCCGTCTACCTGATCCACCAAAATTAATCGGTGGCGTTATAAACGGAGTTGGAACGGTCTAACACGCTCCGCCGGTCAAAACTCGAAATGGCGAAAGTTCAAAAACATACAAATTGTTCTTTTGAACGTGCAGAAGCCGAAAAAAAATTCACCTTTGGAGGCTGTTCGGAGGATTCGGGACGTCAAAGTGATTTGTACACAAATAAAAGGGCATATTAGTTGATCGAATTAAGAAGGGGATATCCAATCAGCCTTCAACAATTACTTGATATCAATATCAGGTATATAAGAGTGGCTTGAAAATAATATATATATATATATATATATACTTATTCCACTAGATCAACTATTTTAAAGATTAATATGTTTTATAAAATGATTTGAAAGGTGATATAGCAATAAATTGTAGAACCTTCTTCGATGGCACCATGACTCTCGTGCCCCTTTTGATAGGTAGTTCTCAACAATTCAATTATAGTTTATTTGTTTTTGTTGACTAAGTCTTCTAGCTAAGGTATCGTGAGGCTGAAAATTCATATCTCATGACATGGAGCATGCGGTGCGGTCCACCTCACTCGGAGATAAGCGCGTAAATTTAATGGTAAAAGCATGCAGACGTCTATTGATTATGGAGTTGGAGGGAGGGAGGAAGTAGCATTGGTCTTACTTTTTTTTTTCTTTTTCAATTTTCTAATTCAGATTTTTGGATTTCATTCAATTAATTCTCGATTAAGACGATTTTATCCCTAGTTCTAGCTCTAGTTCGCTTCGTGTTGTGAATATGCACTAGAATTCTAACTGATTTTGCTTAGCTCCCTCGTGGGTGATTTTTCTTATCTTAGGGCAATAGAGGGATTTGATGTCCAAACAGCGCTCCATACTTTCATATTTACCAAATAACGTATTTAATTCCCTTTTTATCCCTTCCGCCAAAAAAATCTGTACCACTGTGGTATTGGAATTACAAATCGAACGCTGATCGAGATTTAATTCTCGGACTACAAATGATACTTAATCCCGATCACCATGCGATATCAAATTTACAATTCCAACACCACTGTGGTGTCGGAATTGCAAATCTCAGCACCACTATGGTGTTGGAATTTGAATTTGAACACCACCAGCGATGATGATCCAAAGATCACAAGGTGATGCGAATTCCAACACCACCGTGTGTTGGATTTGAATTTTCAAGATTACGGTGCAATCTCAGACTACCACCGTAGTCGAATTTGCAATCCTAGTACACTACAATTTTGATTTGAATTCATTCAAATTTTACTAAAAAGAAATTAAGTATACTATTTGATAAATATGAAAGTATGGAACGTTATTTGGGTAATTCTAAACTTCACGTATATTATTTGATAAATTACCAAAATTACATCAGTTTAAAGTGCTTATTCATTTAGTCGACCATGGGCAATTGCACACAAGCTTCATTTGTAGTTGAAGGTTCTATTAGTACATCTAGATCTAGATTTAAGAACAAGAGAAAATAATTTAAGAAGGAAAGGGGAAAAGAAGTTAATAGTACTGGACAGAACCCAAACAAGAAGAAATTTAAAGAAAAAAAGAGTTGACTCATTACAATTATAGCAAGAAATGTCACTTTGCTCAAGAATATACTGAGTTAAAAAGATTGATCCATATTTATTTTTATTATTTTTGAGATCCGGGGCCATTATTGATTCAATGGAACCTGTTATTGGATATTCAACCGGAAAAAGTCAGAATATGATTCTTATGGGCGGTTTAAAAAGATATGTTTCAATTACAATAACTACTTTTTTAGTAGGTACACTTTTTATTTGTGGTATTCCACCTCTTGTTTGTTTTTGGTCCAAAGATATCGAAGTAAAAGGAGTTGACACTTGCAAACTCAATCTACGTGGTTGATGTACCTTATTTTTATATGATGTCCTTTATACTCTTGAAATTTGACGAAATTTAATTTCTATTACATATCTTCTTGATTTGGATTATTGTACAAATTGTTATCGTCAATGTGTAGAACTTCAAATTAAGTTAATAAAATATAGTTATTTAATGAATAATTTTATGGTCTTGATGTAGTACCATATATCTTTTTTTTTTTTTTTTTTTTTTTTTTTTTTTTTTTTTTATGGTCTTGATGTAGTACCATATATCAATTGTGAAATTAATAGTAATTTTTCAAGCATTCCTGCAAAAAGTGAGAATCGCTGACCTAGTGGCCCCTACCAGCCTGTCCCATGACCATTTGTGAGGGAGGTAAATCACGGAGGCCCCTATGGGTCTTGACGTGGTGGTCAAGACATATGCAGGTCATCTGAATCTAAGAAAGAATTTTAAACCTTCTTCGAAATCGATCCATGTCACTTCTACAAACACCGTCGTGCCTTAACCACCACATCATCCCCATAAGGATAGTAATTTTTCAAACATTGCTCTTACTAGTGATGCGGAAATTAATAATAAAATTTGACATGCTAGATTATGACATATATGATAAAAATGAATGAATATATTAGCTAAAGAGAGTTTGTTGACACTTGTACTAAGATTAACTCATCATATTATTGGAAAAGCAACTACAAAAATCATTTAGTAAGGCTATTAGAGTTGATTTACCATTGTAATTAATTCATTCGAATATTTGTAGTTCAGTGAATATGAAGACAATATATTGAACTTCCTATTTCATTACATTTATTGATGACTTCATATGTTTTGGTCATGTGTACTTGATTTCTCATAAATATGAAGCATTAGATTACTTCAAAGTCCAAACGTTATTTGAACAAAGTTGAGAATTAATTAGAGCATAAATAGAACTCTTCTAGAGATAGATAGGTATATAATGACTCGAGTTAATTTGTCAATTTCTTATTGGAGAGATCCATCATTAGTAGCGACATATATACTTAATCGAGTATTTTCTAAATTTGTTCCATCTACCCCATATGAATATTGGACAGATAGAAAATTAGATTTAAGTAATCTGAGACCTTGAGGTGTAGGGATGTATACTGAAAAGTCTATCTTTTCTATGAACATCTTTATTTTTGAAATAAGAATCACATGATCATTGTTTGCATATTTTTATGGTTATACAATATTGTCTAATACTTTACATTGTAGATAACATGGTGTGTGGTGTCACACAGGAGATCATGTTATCGGCCCCTTGAAAAGTATAAGTAAAGGCTCACAACCGAGATGACTTTGGACAAACCATCGGAATGGTTGTAGTGTGATTTGGTGTTGGTTTGTCTTGACCATAGAATCACACTAGTGCACTTTGTGTGTATTGAGCAGGATCGACATAGAGGTGATTCAATTTATTGCTGACTACATAATCGAATCGGACCTCAGATATTATTTAGTACATGCTCTTAATCCCGATATAATAACGAGCACATATATTTAGTACTCTTCTCTTTGATTTACCAGTAGGCGAGATTTATAGATTAAATCGATAGGCTCGGTAAGTTGGGAGATGATATTATTTATATGGTGTGTCATTGATTATAGGAGGAAACTGTGTCCTATATATTAGGATGATGATGTCCCCTTGAGGAGCTCATAAGATTCATCATGTAAACCCTGCAGGTGGATTTGGTCCGGCATGATGAAAAGGTTGAGTGATAATACTCAAGAAGTTAAATGTTGATTAATTAATGGTCAGTAAATTAATTAATCGACGGACATTCGAGATCTTAAACACTGAAAGAAAATGTACAAATAATATATGGAGCCCATATTATCATATGGGGGTTGGTGAGGTAGATCAATGATGAACCTTTAGTGGATTGGATCATCATTAGTGGATCGGACTTTATGTGAGCTTGATCCATGGGTGGCCAAGACCCAACTCCTCCTCATGGTCCCTAATGTAGCCTATTAACACCTCATGATGCTTAGATCCAATGGATAGAAACAAAACTCTAAGATCCATTGGTAGAGATTAAATCTCTAAGATCCGACGGTTGAGATTAAATCTCTAGATCCGACGGTTGAGATTAAATCCCTAGAACCAATGGTGGAGATTAAACCAAGGCTTATCCCTAACTCTATAAAAGGGTGGCTTAGGGTGGACGGCAACAACAATAAAAGAGGGATTAGGGTTTGCTTCCTTTGGTGGCTAGGAATCCTAGTTGGTTTAGGATTGGGTTTGGTGGCTAGGGTTTTGGGAGCAAGGGTGGGCGGCAACTAAAGGAGGCTTTCCTTCTTCTTCCTAGGGTTGGCCGGCCACTATGCTTCTCCTCTCTACCTTAGCTTGAGCTCATCCTATTCTTCTTCCCCTCTTCCATGGCCGGAAATAAGGTAAGTTAGGATTAGGGTTTGGGTGGCTAGGGTTTTGAGAGCTAGGGGTGGGCGGCAACTCAAGGAGGGGTTCCTTCTTCTTCCAAAGGTTGGTCGGCCACTATTCTTCTCCTCTCTACCTTGGCTTGAGCTCATCCTAATCTTCTTCCTCACTTCCATGGCCGGCCATAAGGTGAGCTTGGATTAGGGTTTAGAAGCTTAGGGTTTAGGAGGTTTGGGTGACACCAAATAAGGAAGGTTTCTTCCTTTCTTCTTCATGCTTTGGTGGCCGGCGCCCATATCACTCTTTCCAGCCCTTGGGCAGCATCCAAAGACACCTTCTCCTTCTCCTTGGGTGGTGGAAATAAGACTTAGGGGTTTCCCTTGATGTCTTGGTCGGTTTCCACTATTATCTCCTCCTTGTTGGCCGGCGGCAAGCATTTCTTTTGTTGCTTGTTGGTTGGCCATAGGAAGGAGATGAGTCTTGTTTCTATTCTTCCTCTTGCTTTGGATGAGCAAGGAAGAAAGATGTGCGATCTAGGAGCTTCGACTTTTGGTAGAGCGTCGCCCACACGACGTCCGAAAGGAGGAAGGACATACATTAGAAGATCGAGAGGTATATCGATTCTCTAATTTTATATGTTACATGTTTGTATTTATTTTTCATTTATGAGCATGATATAAATCTGTATATGGCTAAATAATACTTGGATCCCGAGCATAAACACAAAAACCGGCGATCCGGACATCGTCTATTCCGCGGCTACTCGTAGAATAGAGGATGGTCGCTTGAACAACTAGTTTGTTCAAGTGACCTCTCTAAACGAATAGCACGACGATGGCTTGGTTGCTTTGACAATCCCTTTTGTCTAGGATTAAATTTTTTAATCCGGGGACATAGAAGGGATCGCCATGAAGGAAGCTACCGAAGTGAAGTGGAAAGCAAAGTTTCTCCTCATGGACTCGATAAGCAAAACCCTACAATTAGTAGGAGAGCTTCCGGGGCAAAACCCTTCATGAGGGTTAGCTGCATTTGTTCATAATAATACTCACAAATATGGAAAACTATGACGTAGAGATAATAAATGTGTTAGAGGATTGTGGCCCGGCTAGAAGGGGGATTGAATAGCCTAGATGTATGATGGATTTCGTTCGTCTAAAATAATCGTTAGCGCAGCGGAATATGCTAATTAAGACAATTAAAACAAAAACAAAATAAAGAAGATGCAAACTCAAACACGCCGATGTAACGTAGTTCACAACCCTTGCCGCTAGTCCACGGACGATTCGTTCGGCGAATCAGTCCCTCAGATCCAATCATTAATCTCTCCTTTAGCCCAAGCAAGGTGAAGGTAAATCTTCTTACAAGAACTCACTCTCTCTTACAATAGAATAGAGGTAAGCACAAGAAGATGAGTGGAAAACCGTCCACAGTACTTAGGAGTATGATTGAGAGTTAAGCATTAACCTCCCAAAGCCATCTAAGCCCTCTTTTTATAGAGAAGAGGGCTTTCTTCTCGTTGGGCATGCAGCAGTCGCCAGTCGACTGCCGTTGTTCCAACGGCCTCTGACCACGTCAGATCATGACCATTGTAGTCCAACGGTAGGCTTGGCAATTGGCTCAGCTCGGATTGATCGATGTGCGTAGCCGACGATCGGCTCACGGAGGTTCTATGCCCGTGATCATCTTTCGAATCGGTGATGGTGCAGCGATGATTTCCATCCTTAGCGGTCGGTGATGGACCATAAACCCTCAGTCGAACATCAGTCGAGCACCAGTCGAGTGCCATCGACTCAGAGCAGTCGACTGATGTCGGGTAAAACCTCAAACAAATACTTGTTTGAGCATCCGATGCTTAACTTAGCCATTCGACCAAGTTCACCTGTGAGCTACCCCGTCCCGAGTTATATTCGCTCACTCTCATCTCCCATGAAGTCCCTCGCCTCGAAGATCTCTTCATCCAGCTATGTCGCTCAGATGCATCAAGCGCATGACTTCCACAATGGCATCCTTCACGTCTCACCCTGAAGTCTGCTTCCTTTGGCTTCACTCCAATGCTCCTCGTCCGGCGGTCCCTTGGATGCACCAAGCGCACGACTTCCGCAATATCATCCTTCACCGACTCAAGGACCCGAGCCATGAGATGGTGAACCCACCAATGCTATCATCAAGCTAACTCATGTGTGATTTACTAAGTTCTGTACAACTTAGATACACATATCAAATCACATAACAACCTAACTTAAACTCTTTGCTACAAACATAAAAACCATATCATACATGAGTTAATTGCCCTAACAAAATGTATCTTTATAAAGTATTATGAGACCTCCAAGAGTTATATTTTCATCGACAAGCAATAAGATGAAAACATCTAGAGATGACGTTGATAAAATTATTCCACTATTTGAGGAGGATGATACTTTATCAACAATAGAGGTATCACATGGGATGCTCGAATCTAGTCAACTTGGTAGGAGTAATGTGTCAAGTCATGAGTTGACTTCTCACCAGCCGAACTTATAAAAAAAGTAGTCACCTAAATGCAGATTGGGCAGGAGATATTGATGATAGAAAATTCACATCTGGTTATACCTTCTTGCTTAATGGTGGTGTCATCTCATGGAATAGTAAGAAATAAGCTTATGTAGCGTTGTCGACAATGGAAACTGAGTATGTGACTTGTTCAGTAGTTGTGTAAGAAGACGTTTAGTTAAAAATATTTCTAAAGTATCTGAAGATTGTTGAGGACAGTGGAAGTCCGATTACAATGTTATGTGACAACCAAGCTACAATAGTTTTTTTGAAGAATCTCGAATATCACAGCAAGGGTAAACATATAGCTATTAAGTATAATTTTGTAAGAGATATTATTACTAAGAAAAAATTAATTATTGAGTATATTCTTGCACGTGCTATGTTTGTAAATTCTTTTACTAAGTCATTGACTAAATAGTAATTTCAAGGATATGTGAAGTGTTTGGGACTTGGAGAATATAATATGCTGTAATTGAATATTATAAGATGGTTTATGAAATATCATGATCTATTCGGTGTATATGTCCTTGTACATTTGAATAAAGTCTCAATCATCACGTTGACAAGTTGAGATTGATCCTCTTAGGCAATCATCTCTATATATTAAGTATAAAAGAGATAAAACCATTGCTTATGGGACAACTAATGAAACTGCGAATGGAGACATACCTATAAGCTGGGGTCACCTTAATAGTTGTATCAATATGAGATCATTTGATGATAATGATCAGAGTAAATGCATCCACTATTTACAAAGTCTGTCGGAAGCTAGATTGAAATTCATGAGTTGAATTCAGAATTAGACATTAGAAATGTTTAGATCACAATCTGAATAATGTTAAAAATATACACTCTTTATTAGCAAAGAAAATAACATTGTAGCATGTGATTTATACCACATGTGCTATAACGATGATAAGGATAGTAAAAGAATTGATCTATACTTCATTACTATATGAACTTTTGAGATTATAAGTTGATCTCAGTTTTATTCTAAGTGACTATTTAGATGTTAACTTGAAATTTTAATTACAGTATACTATTTTAGCATGTATTCTATTAATTTTGTATGATTCAATTTATGGAATAAGACTAGGAAAGTGACTGATTAAAATAAATAAATTCTAGCTAAAATAAAAAATAAAATAGAATTTACATCTTTGATATTTATTCACTGGTCAACTAATTATATTTTATCGTGTACATAAAATATGATTGTGAATAATATGATATATTGAACATGTCCTCGACATAATAGTCATTATAAGAAATTAGAGATATTTATATTGATGTAAATGATTTAATCAGGATAAATGCAAAATATTGATATCTCTGGGAGATCGATTATATAAAGTGTAATAATTTTTTTAGTATTGATCGCTCAGTATGTTTACTATCGTATGAATCATTTTTCCTCAAGTATGAATTAGATGTTCTTGGTCTTTGTGACTATTGATCTTTGTTCTTAATAATCTCTATGATCATTTGCCTTTATAGCTTAAATTAGACAAGTGGAAGATGTTGCCATTACTGTACGTGTGCATGTGTGCAATTACATTACTACATGTAGTGCATTTGCACACGAAGCTCACTGAGGAAATTGCATGAGCACGCATAAATAAACATCTCCGTCCAAGTAAAGTGGGAGCTCGAAAGGTTGAATGTTGTTGAAGGATAGAGCGAGAAGAATATTCAATTAATCGAGATTTGGTTTGTGAACTTGTGAAGGATTGTTCACTCGTATTTGTCCTTCCAATGACAAGAACGAACACAGAAACAAGATCGGTAAGGAATCTGTAAGTGCTTATTATATTTGTTTAATTCATGCATATCAATCAACAATAGTAATCAATCACTCGATTATATATATCTTGCCCAGTTCTTTACTAAATTTGTCCCACTCTATCTAGTCCTTTTATCGATTTGACATTAACGAATCCAAGGTATGCCAAGTAATTACACATGTGATCTGCATGTTGACCTCAACTATTCAAGTACACGTACTCATCTCTATTGAATAAGTCAAGACTTAGCGCACGAAGACCTTACCATTACCTCTCTGCATTACTTCCTAAAAGGTTAATAAGCTTAAAACCCAACTCTAACTCATGAGCTGACTTTAAATTCAGACGAAGGAAGGTGACCTCATTGTTGCTCATGCAACCTTTGCATGAGTCACCTCTCAAGTGGCGACCTTATCGTGGCTCAGGGTGGCCTGTGCGACCTCGTGGGTAGCGATTCACAACCTTTGCAGACAGTGATTGCGTTAAGTCGTCGGTATATTTTATATATTTTTCTTTTTTTTTTCTTTTTATATTTATTTTTTTCCTTATCTTTTGTTTTTTTTTTTGCTTTGTCAATTTAAACCCCCAGGCAATTAATGTAATTAATTACGCTGCAATCATCTAAAATGATCTAACTAACAGTCTTTTTCATTTCTGTCCATAAACAGGAAGCATGAAAATAAATTTTCTTGAGCTATTAATATCTGCAAGTAATCATAGCATAATTAATACCACGCATTGATCTAGTTAGCACATCAAGAGAATTCCAAATTTCCAATTCCTTCTCGGCCCTTAGTTTGCAAGTCCAATGTATTATAGGCTCGCAGGCATATTTATCGGTTCTTCGATTTCGATTTCGATTTGATTTCTAATCAATTTTGGATCCGTCGATATTGGAATCGATTTCAATTTCAAAATTTTAACTTTGAAACTAATTAAATCCGAATTATTTCCGGATCAGTTTCGAATCGGTTCCGGATCGATTCTAAAACGGTTCCAGACCATCTTCTTTGAATTTGAGATTCGAAATTCATCTATCGTGCCGATGATCTTATTCTTTTATTTTGTCGTAAAATAAATTTATAGACATATTAACATGTTAAAAAATTTCACTTTTAAATTAACAACGAAAAAATCAGATCCAAATCGAAATTAAAATTGATTCCAAATTAATTTAAAAATAAATTAAAATCGAATCGAATCGGACGGACGATTTCAATTTGATTCCAAAATGATTCATCTGAATCATTTCAAATTTAATGGCCTATAGGCCTGTGTGGCTGTATCTATACTTACCCACACGGTCTTCGACGTATCCTGGACACCCCGCGAGAAGAGCCAAGTCACGTGTAGTATCATAGTCCGGCATTGATGATAGAATGACTTATCCAGAAAGCAACCAAATGGTACGGTTTAATTTAAAGAAACACAGGGGACATAGTTTGTGACATCAATTATGTTGTCTGATTGTTTTGAGCATTTTTATTATATTTTCCATCAAGACTTTAATTTCCTCTATTATTATATCTTTAACGAAAATATAACTTGACCAGTAAATTATTAGATCTCACCCGCCGACAGCTTTTCTCCTTTATAAATTTGTAAAATTTACTAGTGACTCAAATTCATTGAGTTGTGTTCATATGGATCCAATTTAATTAGTAGATTAACTTAAACTTTAAATCTCAATTTCAATCATATTCAGGTCGTTAAAATTTTAGTATTTTATACACGACTTTTCACAATGAATTACGTTTGAATTCTAAATTCCGAAACTATAATTCTGTATTAAATCAAATACGTACGATGCAAGTATGATCAATGTCACACTGCAAACATTATGCTTGATTAAGGCATCCAACCCATTTAACACTTATAACTACCCATTAGCCAACTACCAAATCCTACCTGCCCTCTTATCCAACTATGCGATTTCTGTACTAGCCTGAGCGGCCTAAAGTTTAATTATCTTCACGGTGGTTCATCAATATTTTTCAACTAAACAGTTCAGTTAAAATGTTAAATTATCTTCATGGTGGTTCGTCAATATTTTTCAACTAAACAGTTCGACTGCGAGTGACCAGCACACTTCCCTTCATGATGAGTTGGGTGGCTGTTCAAAATCACCACTTTGTTATGTATACTAATAAAGATTTTATAGAAAATGCCTTTTTTTTTTAATTTGAAGGGTGGATTTGCACCGAAGAGTGTCGTTGGACGGCTCAGACGAAGCCACGTCATGCCGACACTTACTGCTATAAATTTGGGGAACAACGCAGCGGCGCGGACACATGCTTTCAATTCAAAATCATCAGATTCGCTCTTACCATTTTACCCTCCTGTCAACTGTTGACTTGAAGAGATGGACCGGATAAAATAGTTAAGTTAGATTCGAGAGAAGATAATTTTTAAAATTTTATTTATTTAAATTATGTAGTTGAAAAAAAATATTATTATTTAAAAAAATTATGCAGTTGAATTATTTTTCAATTAATAGTATTCAAAATTAAATATTTTATTAAATCATATTTAATAATATTTTGTTCATGGATTTTTTGACCTATTTATTTTAAAAATCTTATATATTAAATATTTTTTTAAAAAAAAATCTTTCAATTTTTCAAAAACAAACGGTAAAGGATATTTTTGTCTATCAGTCTAAAAAAGGATTGCCAGGCTGGCCCATAAACCTCCCAAACGTGGGGCACCGGTTCCCGGACTTGAAAAGCAATTATTGAATCCGATTAACCCGCTGAATTAAATACCCCGCTCCCCCACCCATGGCATGCCGCATCCATTCCATTCCTTTCTCTTCCGCTTGTTCTCATCTCTTCATCCTCCCGATCCAGATACGGCTGCTAGGGTTTCATTCGAAGAGGATCGATGAGGGAGATCATCAGCATTCACATTGGCCAGGCCGGGATCCAGGTCGGTAATGCCTGTTGGGAGCTGTACTGCCTCGAGCACGGCATCCAGCCGGATGGCATAATGCCCAGGTTAGATCTTCAACGTTTGGCTCTCAGAATCTTATTATCTTGTCTTGTTTGTTCTGGATCCGTTTTGCCTCCGCTATAGTGAGATCTAGGATCTTCTTTTGTTGACCTTGGAAGCTTTTAGTGGCGTCTTTTTGTTTATTTAATCACAAGATCTACGGGGATGATTAAAATATTTTTTTTGGGTGATTATTCGATTTGGATCTCAGTCGTATATCGTCCATTATGGATCTCACATTTCATTTTAGTTTTCATTTTATTTTTTGTTTCCTTTGCAAAAAGCTACGGTTTTTCTTTCCAAATTTGGATGAAATTGAGTGATTTGTGAAATGGTGGCGCAATGTTGAAACGTAACATTTCCGTTGCTCTAACATTTTTTTCGCTGCATCGAAATTATTGTGTTGTTGTCTTCGAGGTGATTATTTGAATCTGATCTCACTCATATAGCATTCACAATAGATCTCACTTTTCCGTTGTCTATTTATTTTTTTTTCCATGGTTCACTAAGGTCTTGTTTGGGGGAGGGAAAGGGAGTGTAAGTAACGGAAAGGGGATGGAGAGGAGGGGGAAGGAGATTTACCCTCTGAATTAGGGTGTAAGAAAAGTCCAATTTTTGTGAAGAGGAGTGGTATAAATTCACCTCGTTTCCCTTCCTTCTCCTTTTCCTTTTTCCCTCACTCCTTCCCAAACATCTTCTCAAACAGAGATAAATTTTTTTCCTTCCTTATTTACTTTTACTCTTCCATTACTTACCCCTCCCTCACCTCATCCCAAACAAGTCCTAAGCAAATAATGTACTTCTCAATGTACTCAGTAGAGTTAGTAACTACATAGTCACTTTGTGAGATCGGCTCTCCGTTTCTCATGAGTATTTTGAACTTCCTCTTTTTTTCCCCACTCTGAAGAAGAATCTTCTCTTCTTTTTTTCCCTTGCCTAATGTTTTTGCCGTCCTCTTCAGTGATAGCTCAGTTGGAATGGCTTGCGATGCCTTCAATACGTTCTTCAGTGAAACTGGTGCTGGGAAGCATGTGCCTCGGGCCATATTTGTGGATCTGGAGCCGACTGTCATTGACGAAGTTAGAACCGGAACTTATCGCCAGCTCTTCCACCCAGAGCAGCTCATCTCCGGAAAGGAAGATGCTGCAAATAACTTTGCTAGGGGTCATTACACAGGTAGCCTTACCAGCCTCGTGTATATAAAACTGTCCTCTGCTTTGAAATTAATCCTGTGATTTCTGATGCCTTGTAGTGGGGAAGGAAATCGTAGATCTCTGCCTAGATCGTGTTAGGAAACTCGCTGACAACTGCACTGGTCTGCAAGGGTTTTTAGTCTTCAACGCTGTTGGTGGTGGTACTGGATCTGGTTTGGGATCATTACTCTTGGAAAGACTCTCTGTTGATTATGGCAAGAAATCAAAGCTTGGCTTCACCATCTATCCTTCTCCTCAGGTATTGAAATGTTATGCAATCTTGGTGTCCTCACTTTTATTGATTACAGTGAAGTAGGTTTGTCCTTGTTGAAGCACTAAGGCATGTGACGCAGTATTTTGTTTGTGATCGTAACATTTTATTCGACAATTATATTTTTTATGACGCTTCTATCTGTACTTTGACACTATAAAATTTGATGTAAATGCATACAGTTGCTGATTACAGGTTGGTTGTCAAACCTAGCTTACTAAATCTAACTAGTTGAAGAGAGGCAATATGGTAGCCGCTAGCCTAGTCTGCATCCCAATTTTATATTTTTGCTGAAATGCATATAGAGGTTTGTTTTACGGATTAAATGAATCACCTGTATTTATCTGAGAAAATTCAGGATCTGCATTGTGATTCTCAATTAGTTATGACTAACTGACATTGAAGAATATCAACTGTGTGTTTGTATCTCGATGGCTTGCATTCAGTATTATCAGCAGTACATATTCATGATCTAGTAGGTAGTATGATTAGCATCCAAGTGCAAGGGTATGTATTCAGTGTAATATAACAGGTTGGTGTATTACCTTAACATGTTTTGCTTGTAGGTCTCTACGGCAGTTGTGGAACCATATAACAGTGTGCTTTCCACTCATTCTTTGCTCGAGCACACTGATGTTGCAGTGCTTTTAGACAATGAGGCAATCTACGATATCTGCCGAAGGTCTCTAGATATTGAGCGGCCCACTTATACGAACCTCAACAGATTGATTTCTCAGGTTATATCTTCCTTGACCACCTCTCTGAGGTTTGATGGGGCCATTAATGTGGATATCACTGAGTTCCAGACTAATCTTGTCCCATATCCTAGAATCCATTTCATGCTTTCCTCGTATGCCCCAGTTATTTCAGCCGAGAAAGCATACCATGAGCAACTTTCTGTCCCTGAAATCACGAATGCTGTGTTTGAGCCTTCCAGCATGATGGCTAAATGTGACCCCAGACATGGAAAATACATGGCTTGTTGTTTGATGTACCGTGGTGATGTTGTCCCCAAGGATGTCAATGCTGCCGTTGCCACCATTAAGACAAAAAGAACTGTCCAATTTGTTGATTGGTAAGTAACCTGCTCGTTACTATATTTTTATTTATTTTTCCATTTGCAAGATTGACGCTTTGTGTGCTTTTGATTGACTTCTATATCTTTGTTGTGTTTTCAAGGTGCCCTACTGGTTTCAAGTGTGGTATTAACTACCAGCCACCTACTGTGGTGCCTGGCGGAGACCTAGCCAAGGTTCAGCGTGCTGTTTGCATGATCAGCAACAACACTGCCGTTGCTGAAGTATTCTCAAGAATTGACCACAAGTTTGATCTCATGTACGCCAAGCGTGCATTTGTTCACTGGTATGTCGGTGAAGGAATGGAAGAAGGGGAGTTCTCAGAAGCACGAGAGGACTTGGCTGCTCTCGAGAAAGATTATGAGGAGGTTGGCGCAGAAGGAGCAGATGAAGATGGGGAAGATCCCGAGGATTACTAAGTGATCTTGTTTCCTTCGTGGATTTTGTTTTTTATTTATCTGGTTTGGGGAATCATTGAATCTGGTTGAAGGTTTGTCATCCTTTTGTGTTAGAAATTTGGATTGTTTAAGACCTTGATCCAGAATTGTTTTAGCTATTCCGTTTACAATTTGATTGGCTTCTTTTCATATTTGTAATGATATATTGTCGATACTTTCAGATTATGTTCTTGGTTGTGATGGACGCATGGAACATCCGTTTTGTGTTTGTTTCTTGTGACTGAATGAGGATGAAATGACAGCCATATTGAAATGTTGGCGAAAATAGCATAGCAGGAGCAGTTGAGATGTTTTTTAATATTGTCTGACGGGTCGGGATCGATTCATACAGGTTACGGGTTATGTATCTGTCGTAGGTATGGATTAATTCGTGGGTTAAAAAATATCAAAAGATAAAATATATGAAAATAAAATTATATAAATTTTTTGATTAATATTTTAATATTAACCAGATAAGTTTTTTATCATCACAATATTCTTCTTATTATACATACACTTTAACAAAATATAAAAAAAGTTAAAGAGAAAATAACGAAAGAATATTTGATAAGTTCTCTATTTTTTATACTCTAATTATTTTATATTATCTTGTTATTACTATTCTAATTAATAAATGGAAATAGTAAGATATCAAAATTAAATAATTATCAGGATTATAAAATCTCAATTGAATCTCTATTTGGAGGAACAAAAATTTACATTTGCATTTATTAATATTTGCATATTTTAGACTATTGAAAAGGAATAAAAAATATCGGTACTCAACTTTGTAAGTCGATAATTAAATTTCAATTATAAGATTTTTGTTACTTCAAATGTTTATTTTTTAATCATGGTACTTCATCTGTCTTATCGATCATTGTCTCAAGCTTTAATGTTTCAGTAATTTTAGATATTATTTTTTTTAATTTTTTAACCTACGGATTGATCCGTCTAATCTGCAATTCATCTTGGGTTGGGTTGAATTGAAAATTTCTCAATTTGCCGAGATGTGAGTCGGTACGTCCCTCTTCACTAAATATTAAATTTATGATAGATTAATCTGCTCCGTTATAGATTGATCTGTTTGAAGGCTCAATAAATCAGATTGATAATGATGTGGAAAAAAAGAATATCAAATAATTATTATAATGGGGTGAGGAATTGTATTACTGCTTTAAAACATAAAAAGGAAAGAGGTTTCTGTTCTTATTCCTCTTCTTCATTTACTCTTAGTATAATAATTTAATAATTCGCTAGTGCCTTTGGAACGACATAATACTCTTTAGAAAAAACATATTGATAAAAAAAAAAAAGATGAAATATGAACAAAACAGTTATTTAGGATACATTATTAGCATTTCATCTTCGATGGAAAAAGTAAATAACACTTATATATAAATCTTTCTTTATACTATTAAACTTTATCCTATATTATATCATTATATATACTAAAATAAATTTTATCTTATTTTATTATTACTAATCAAGTCTTTTTTATCTTTTCTTTTTTTCATTTGATATGTATTTATCATAATTTCATATTATTTAATTGAAATATTTATTAATCGTTTAAGTATATATTTATATTATCTTAAACGTATCTCTTAGAATTTTTTCTCAATAAATATAATTTTGACTTTCTCTCTAACGCTCTCATTTTTTATTTTGTCCATCTTTATAGATTTATATATTCATCTTAACATTTTCCTCTCTATAATTTTCATCTATTCAAATCGTAATTAATATTCAATGTCATATATCATACGAGAATGAAGCTAAATAAAGGTAAAATAACAATGGTTTAAAAAACATTCGGAGTATTTTGATGATCTCAAAACTCTATGCACGCATTTTTTTAAAGGATAAATTCAGAAAAGTAAAATGAAATTTTCTTAATATTTGATAACTTAAAAGGATAAACATGTAATATAATGGGAGTTTCTCTTAATTATATAGATTTAAAAAATATGCATGTAATGTAAGAAAACTAAATTTGGAGATCTTATCAAAGAGCACACCAACAAAATGAGGCACATCTCAATAACCAAATCTAACTCGTTTGACAAAGCCAAGATAACATTCAGCCATTGATACTGTGCGAATATATATTAAAAAGAGCTGGTAAATAACATTCTCAATTCTCAAGCGAGATTCTAAAGGTTTGATTGCTTGGTGGTGTTACAACTAATTGAGAGAGATCAAAATGTTATAAAGTATGTTAAAAGACCGCAGTTGACCTGTGCGAATGTTTACAGCAAAGATTTCTTTTTTAATTGAAATCAGAGTAATTAAATTTTCGATTCGACTATCCCATATTTCGAAACGTTTCATCAACAATTGAATTCGATAAAATCATGACTCAAATAATCTCTATTGATCATTAAAAATAAATTAGAGAGTACTTATAATTTTTTACGATTCAGTTCAAATTTTATAATCGTATTATCTTGGAACGATAATCTAATATTGAAATCTAATACCGAAATCGTATTCCGTCCACCGATCAAACTCCCGTACAAAAGATCAAATTAAGAAATCCAATTTTCAAACAGCTTTCAGTTGAATTTACTGAAAGTGATCGATTTGTAAAGGACCAAAAATATAAATAATTAAACGAAAAAAATGGACTCCTTTGAAACTCACATTCAAGTTCGAGAACAATTAATCAGATGTCTTCGTAGGAGGAGCCTAATGATTAGTACATATAATTTTTGTATCATAAAATAAATTGATCAATTTTTGTAAATATAAGAGCGCCATTCTTCCATACGCTTATTAATCTCACCAAAAGATCTACCAGTAATTTATCTCTTTTAACGATGATTCAAAATGAATTAATAGGAGCGATTAGATTGACGAATTCTAATCTTTTGTATCGTAGAACAATTAATCAGATAGAAGAAAACTGCAAAATTTGATGCACTCAACGGTCGACGGGCGTCGTGCCGCCGCACCTCCAAATGCGCGATAAGCAAGCCGCGACCACCAGCAGCCCCTCGCCAGGCACCGGTCCACACTAACGTGTGCCTCCATGGCCTTCCTGCCTCACGTCTTCTCACCCACTGAGAACCCTTCTTCTTCGTCGTCGCTGCCTTCCCTTTCCAGTGCTATCCTGCTAATGCACGAATCTCTCTGATTTCTGCAGTCGCCGTGGCGTCAGGCCGTGGTCGACGACGGTATCCAAGAAAAGGGGCCTTAAGATTTCGCTGGGCTCACTGCCCACCAATTTTTGTCCTCTGCACGGCACAAGCGTGTGGATCGATCTAAGGTGATGAGACGTCGGAGGTCGGAGCGGAGGTACATACACTTTCCGCAGTGACGGGATCTTTTGATCACATAATGAAACCAAGGATCCAATGGACGGTTCTGATCGATTTATGGGCTTTTCGTTATTATATTCTCACTGCCCAGCACAGCAGCACTACCCTACCTACAATCAATAATACGGCTTAGCACCAATATTAAAGCGAGCGTACCGCAAATTGAGATTCGTATACGATATGATCCGAGTTAAATTAAAATTGGATAGCGTTGAATATACAACTATCCATCTCATTATTTAATCGGCCAATATCCGACACCTCTCTCCTAAATAGGCGGGACAAAAGCAGACCCCATGGATTACCACTCATGACCTAACGTTCCTTTTTCTTTCTTCCTCCCCACGAAAACTCCTCGCCGAAAAAGCTCAAATAGACCTCCGCGCTTGCTCGAGCGAATCTCTTCCTCTCTTCGCGTCTCGCGATCGATCAAAGTCTCGGGGCTCATTACTGATGGTAAGTATTCTGTATTCCTTCCTCGCCGTGTCTAGATCGCTTGTCGTTCTTAGCTAAGAATGATTTTGCGGAGTTATGTTTGTTTTTACACCGTCCAACGAGCTACTTTTGCTTGTTTGTGTATTTCCTACGGCATTTATTTTCTGGTGTGAGATCAGAGGAGTTTATCAGGATAATTTTCGGTATTTTTCATCGTCATTGATCTTGCTTTGGGGGCAACACTTGTAATGGTTAGTAATGTTTTCCTTCCGTTCTCTAGAATCCTTGTTCTCACCTACCGTGGTCGATTTTGTCCTTCCATCTTTTGTTCCACAATTTTCGTCTTTCCTGTTTTGCATTCCCTTAGAGAAACCACTGTGATCTACTTTATGGTGAGCGATCATATGAGTTTGTCATGATGCTTTACTTATTTTGCAAAATTTTGGTTATTTTGCTTCGTTCAAGGAGTTACTTTTCATGGTTTATCTATCTGTTTATTTGATTTTGTCTGGTGTGAGATCAAATACGATGTCTGACAGTTATCCATAATGTGAGAAAGTTTTTACACGAGATTGAAACTTAGTGAGATTAGCATGATTTTGCTCCTATTATCAAGATGAAGTTGTAGAAGTTCTCAGTGTAAGTCTGTTTGCCAAAGAGTTCTTAATGTGGACGATCAAATGAGGTTCTATCAACCATTATTCTGAAATGATATATGCAATTATATAAAGTAATTTCTTTTTCTGCTTATAGCTTATAGAATCTACATGCGGATTGAGAATAGCTCTTACGGTGCATTTGACTCATGGGACACCATAGACCTGGAATATAGTAACCATCTTATAGAGTGGAATAACCAAGAATATGGAATAATTATTCCTACATTTGGTTTGTAGGAACATTATAAAAAATAGACAGGAAATAATGTTCATGATCATTAAATATCTCCATATGAAATATTCTATTGATCTTGTCTAGCTCACACTATTTGCCCCTTCAAGTGCGATCAATCAAACGGCATTGCTTGCTTGACCAATTCAACCGACCTAATTGGTCTACCCACTCGGCTTGACCAACTCTTGTTGCCTCTTTGAATCGATTCATTTTGGCCTGCTTTCCAGTTCTAGCTACATTGTCAAACTACTTTTAGGAAAAATTGAGAAAGAATATAGATTCTTTAAAGAGAATAAATTAGGAATTACTATCTCTGATATAGACTATGGAATAGCTATTCTTTATCAATAAGGAATCACGATTCCATGGGAAATGATATCTCAAGTTCATTTTTGCAGCTAATATAGGAATAAAAAAAAAACTACAACCCGGTGCACGAAGCTCCCGCCACGCGGGGTACCGGAGAAGGAATCCATTGTACGCAGCCTTACCTTGCTTTTTTGCAAGAAGTTGTTTCCAGGATTTGAACCTGTGACCTCTTGGTCATAAGGCAGCAACTTTACCGTTGTGCCAAGGCTCCCTTCTTAATATAGGAATAGTTATTCCATGAAAATTCATGGCGAACAAAATAAATATTCTTGTGGGCCAAACTACCGAATGTTTCTTGTACTTTTTATAGGTGTATTCTTCACCTCATTGGGAATCATACTTTGTGTTTTATTCAGTGTGCATATCCTAGCTTTCTAAACAATCTTGTTTGTTTTTTTCTGTTCGTTATGAGAGAATAAAGTATACTTGCGGTCAATACTTAGAAACATCAAATGTAATTGTTTGGAATGTGAGTTTGCTTGGACATCCCCTAACTTGTGTTCCTATTTTGTCATTATTAAAATAGGCTGCGAGACTTCTTGCAAACATACTTGTAATGGGCTCGGGTATATTGGGAAGAGCTGTCGTTCAAGCATATCGTAAAGCAATAGAAAGTAAGTTTTTTTCTTCATTTTCTGTATCTTTTAATTTGTTCCAAGACCATTAATCTTCTCCTTTATTTTGCCTAACTAAAATAGAAATCATATATATGCTAAAGTTGTTTAATTTTTTTCCATTTTCCCAGCAATGACATAATAGTATGTCTCATTCCCTCTTCTATTAGTTTTTCATGATTGTCGGTGTATGTGTTGATAAAAACTGAAAAAAAAAACATCTCCATATTGGATTTCAAGCAATTAGAAACCCAAGATTTATGAAAGGTTGCTTCATTAAAATTTAAATGCTATATTTTAATTATATTGTTTTTTATTATTTTTCTAATAAAATTATAAAGTTGGAACATCGCTTTTCGAGAGCCTTTGCACCATGAGCAAAGGCATTAGTTCAGTCTGGTATGATAGCTGAAGTTCTCGTTAAGATATTCCTTTTTGTTAGGATTCACTTCGGGTTATCTATCCTTCTGCATTCGTGGCTATTTATTAAGAAAGCATGCACTGCCTAATAGATAGAAGCCAATATCTCCGTACCACCATTCTTTGCTAAGACCGGAGTGAAGTAACTTGCTAATACATTATTTAGTAGTGATTTATTCCCCTCTAATTCTTCATTTAGGACGGAATTGAGCAACTTATACATTTTATATTAGTGGTATTGGTCGAATTTTTTCTATTTTTATTATAGAAATTGAAAACCTGATCTGAACCCCAAATGCCAAATATTGGATTGTCCCAAATAGAAATCTGAAAAAAAAAAGGATTTGGATCGGTTTTGGTTTTTTTGTTGTTTTTGCTCACCCCAATAAACCATAGTACAGTTAACTACAGCTTGCCCCTATGAAATTAATTATTTAACCTTGGATTATTCTAGATGAAATGCCATGACAATCTTATTTCTTTCTTTTGTGGCTGCAGATGCCAATCGTAATGGCGTCGCAAATGAAGCGATCGACAACATTCGCAGAGTAAGCAAAACAATGACAGAGCAAGAGGCCAGGCAGATATTAGGCATATCCAAGGACTCGACGTGGCCCGAAATTATTCAGGTCTCTCTCTCCCTCATCCACAAACACACCTATGCTCACACACCACATGACTAACTTGTAAACATCTTTGCAGAAGTATGATGTTCTGTTTGAGAAAAATGCTAAAGCTGGGAGTTTCTACCTCCAGTCCAAGGTGCATCGGGCAAAAGAATGTTTAGACGCAGTTTACCAGAGAAGTAATCGAGCAACGAGTTGAGGCTCTTGATACATGGTTGTTCTTCCTAGTTACTCATGAATAATGTAACTGCACACCCAAGTTTTGTATCTCAAGGGTGAAAATTCAATTATTATTAAGAAATTTTCTTAATACCTGAGAAATTATTGTTCACCAAAAAAGGACCAATAGACAGTTGCAAAGAATATTGTAAAATTCAAAACATTCTTAAGGTCTTTGTTTCTTAACAATAATTCTTTTTTTGGAAGGAGAGAATTCTATATCTTAATGTGAATAATAAATTTAGAATGAATTGTGATTTTTTTTAATTATATGGAATAGTTTTCTTTTTGTGCATGTTCTCGAAAATAGTTATGTCTCTTCTATTTTATCTGAAGCGGCGAAGAAAATGCGTTTACCTCCCTTCGATGCGACGAAAACACGAAGGAAGCTTTTCGGGGTTCTTACATGCCGTAACAGTAAAGAATGAGAAGACAAAGTTAAGAAATGCAAAATCAACATAGACAGCGGAAGCTAGAACACAGGATGTAACGTGGTTCGGAATGAGTATTTCTACTCTACGGAGGTGATCTCTCTCACCGGGGACAATGTCCAAGCACTTTCCACTACGAACGTCCTCCTTTTCGGGAAGGAAACTTCTCGAGGCGGAGAAGATAACCTCTTACAGCTTTTATCTCAATACAAAAAAGACTACATGCAATATAACCATGAAGGTCGATGCTCTCCTTCTCCGACGATGTAGTGATAGCTCTCCTCCTCCTGCGCCTTGGCTTCTTACTTGTTGGAATAATGCGGATCTCCCTTCTTTCTATTCTCCTCTTTCCTTTTATCCTCCTCCTCTGATCCATCCCTACCTCGTAGGCTATCCTCATCGTACACGTTGCCACCATGTCCACCTGGAGAATAATTCTGTTACAAATACGAGAGGTGAAGGCTCCTCGAAATATTATGTGGGGACCTCTCCTTCTGTTACATAACGCCTCCTCGTCTACACTTCAAGAAACTAGGTTAGTCTGTCCCCCTCAACCATCCACTTTTGGTGAAACTAACTTAGGTCTATAGCTCACGGAGGGTATAGCCTTTGGGTTCTTCACCTGCCTGAACCAATCCTTCTTCCCTTGCCAAATGACCTCTAGCCTGTCTAGGCCGAGCCGATTCTCATCCGTTCCGTCTGCCTCTAGGATTACTTGACCAAACCAATTCTTAGCTGTCCCATCTGCCTCTAGGCTCATCGGACCGAGTCGATTCCGGCTTATTTCTTAGTGAAACGCCCTTCGTCTCCTCTTTGCCGTGCCAATTACCTCCACTAGCTCTCCCGTGCCAAGGGTTTAGGATATTTGCGCCCGAACCGTTTTTCCTTTCCTCCTCCGCCGAACCAATTATTCGGCTCAGATAACGTATTACAGGCAAATCCCTTTATCTGGTGTATACAGAAGAGATAACAACGGTATCATTAGTCAACCCCAAAAAATAGTCAAGCGAAGCTATAAGCTTGACTTTCCAGATGTATATAAAGTCTTCGGCTCCATCCTTTGCTCCTTAATTCGAGTTCACTCTTCCCTTATAGCTCCTCTACGTATATTCGAGGCGACCTAATGGGCCCATGGACCCCGCTTCTCCTTTTTCCTTTCGTATAGTCGAACCGTCACGAAAAACCCTATATAATCCTCCGCCTTTTCTTTTAGGTATCACCTAGCGTGCTTAACAATCCTGTCTCTTCCATTTCTTCCCTCAGCGATTTTCACCGGCGGCATTTACTGACCAGCCCTTCCTTTCCTACACGCTTCTGCTTTAGCCCCAAGTAAGTACTCCGTCCTGTTCCACACCAATGGCCCCTAAGACTATCCCTTCACCCGCATGGTATGAACATACGGTAGCCAAACTCGATTGCAACCACTATTTCTTTAACCTTAAAGATAGGTACATAGACTCTTCTATAAAATGTTGCTTTACGACCAAGGCGCACCTACCACATCGTCCTCCTCCTGGTTTAACCTGCTTCTTCTCCGAGCACTTCCTAAATGGTATGTCTCTTCCAAGACTTCCCATCTATTTAGAAATCCTAAACTTTTATGGATTACCCTAAACCAATTTACCCTAACTCATTTCGCATTCTATCAGGGGTCGTTATAGTGTTCCAACATTTAAACCTTCCTTTATCCCCTCAAGTCTTCCACTGCTTCTTTCAACTAAAATCTTCTAAGGCCGGCCTTTTTTACTTGTCCAGCCACTTGGACTGTCAATTTCTAGTTAATATGCCTACTTCCCATAAAGGATGGGAAGAACTATATTTCTTTGCACAACTTCCGATACCTCTACCCTATTCTGATACCTGAAAGTTAGAACTTCCTGAATTACCTCCATTCCGGGAGATGAGGACCCAATGTCCCTTTTTGGAAGCCTATAGAGTACTGGGAGAGTCACACTATTGTTCAAACCATCTACTGAAAACTCCCCTCCTGAGTTACTTTGGGTTATCCCCCTTCAAATGATCCTAATCGACATAGGTAGGATGACACCCACCCTTTCATGTAACCTTTTATTTGTGTCAACTCCCTTTCTTACCATCGTATTTTGCAGATAACCTAATGCAGGACGCTTTAGTAAAAGGAGAAGATATTGAGGCGGCCAAGCAAAAGAAACCCTCAACAAAGAGGGGCAAATATGTGGCAACCCCTTCTTCCCCCCGGAAAAATTACGACTCAAGAAAGGAGCCCCACTCATCGGCTCTCCCTCCTTCCCTCTAACCAACCGGTTCACAATCCCTAACCCTTTATGAACCGAGAAGGAAGAACACCCCTATCCGTCCCATCTTCATCTCCCGAGGAGGAGACTCCTTCCCACTCTCCCGCTTCATCCTCCTATCATCATGATTCTCCGCACCACCCCGAACCGAATCCCTCTCGCCCCTATCCTTCAGACACCCTTACTTCTCTGCTCCCCCTTCGACGCCTGACCCAACCTTCCTCCCAAGGAGAAGACCTTCTTGTCCCGAGAGGGCTACATCGAGGTCGCCGCAAATTCGCTGCCAATCGAAGTGAAATTCTTCAACTAATCGAGCGCAAGGCCCGTCGAACATTTAACAAGTAGGAAAGTTCTTTGGGCCGAGGTACTTACCGTCTCCTTCTCATCTTTACTATATGTATCTCCGTATGCCAACATACATTGATGGTTCTTTCTTTCCTTTAGGCCTCCACCCAGCATAACAAAATGGTCATTCGACTGGCTCAATTTCAGTCCAACGTAGAGGCACGCCACTCCGCCTCTCTAACGCAGCAGAAACAACTCGCTAAGCAGTTAAGCGAGAGAGAACAGAAAGAATCTGACCTGAGGGGCCAATGTGAAGACGCCATGACGCAATTGGCCCTGGTCCAAAGTGAGAAGGAGGAGCTGCAGCGAAAAAATGAAGAACTCGAACAGCGAATCTTCTTCTAATCCAGTGAATTGCAGCAAGTGGATATCCTCGCCCATGAACTAAAAGAATATAAGGGGCATCTTGGGACATTCTTCGATTCAAGCTATCGAATCAGCTCAAAGAAAGAACGCCGATCGCTTATCTCAAGCGCCAAGCTCGAAGTCACTAGGAAATCTTGCATAGAGAAGTGCCAAGAACTCTCCTCTCTAGTGGCGGCTCTTCCTCAAACTCTATCGGCAACGACTCGGCAACAGTCTGCTCTTCAGAAAGAACACTCCGAAGCCTTGTCAACTTTGGGACGGCAAGCTATAAAAGCAGCCCTCGAGAGGGATGCCTTGGCAGCCCAACTAATGGAGAGCCAAATCCAACTGGCTAAATGTCAGGATCAGCTGAAGGAGCAGGAGGCTGATCTCAAGGGACGATATGTCAAGAAGGGGGTGGATCTATTCATATTAGGCTTCGATGGGTCTTCGGCTCTGAACGCTGAACGGGGATATCCGCCCCCTGGCGCGGACACCAGCTATTTAAATCCTGTGGACGCACTAGCCAAGTGTCCCCCCGAACTATTTGAATTGTAACTTCCAACATTCTCTTCCTTGTAATGACTTTTTCCTTAATGCTAAAAAGTAAATTTGGTTAACATAGCTTTTTGTTATTATCCTTGCATGTCACCTAGTGGGTCGGAAATTCTGAACCAACTTTAAGCTTCTCTCTTTTTATACTGTCATTTCTTTTCTCGTGTCATATGGCGCAATCACCTAGTTGATTCGGGGACTTACTTGGAAGGTCTCGAATGATATTATTCATATCCGACCCAATTTTGGCTTGCGAACACTTTAAACGACTTTCGCCTGTTGGTCTTCTCTATCCCTCTTACTGCTTCAGAAACGATATCAGTCTCTTCATCTTCTTCCCCTTCCCAAGAACTACTACCGTCGCTTTCCCTCCACTATAAATCATCACCCTCCATGTCTTCGTCCTTCTATCTCACTCTCATGGCTTCCACGGGACACTCCATTGAGATTTCTTCGGACTTCGAATCCTTCGAGCTGCAGGACTGGCTTTCCGAAGACACTGAAGATTCGGAGATCCGTTCGACAGCCACCTCCATTTTTCGTCCCCTTCCTTTTCCACTTCACACCACAGCTCCCACTTCTCCTGCAGAGAGGTCTTTTCGAGCACCATTTCCCTCGTTCCGCAATCGGGTGTGGAACCCTCCTTTAACATGGGAGTACACAGTAGGAGACCCCCGGGCCGCCGTCGAACTTCCCCCACTCCCACCGGCTATGGCCTTCCTCCCAGTCTCTCCGGCGAGAGTCCATCCTCCTCCTTTTGATGAAGGCCCATCAGCAATACCTCCTGCTCAAGGCGAGTGCTTCAGGGTCATCTTGGCGTCTCCCCCCCCCAAGGAGACCTCTAACGCTTCTTCTGTTAAGAGCAATCAGAGAAAATCCTCATAGATTAAATGATGTAACCATTTTAAATATGTTAATAAAAATGAAGGAGGGAATTAATATTTTTTTGTCGCTTTCTGGGAAGTAAGATTTCGCTCGTAAAGATCAGAATCCTGAACATACTTTCTTTTACCATCTCTCGGGGATTTGGACCCCCTTTACTTATAATTACTGTACCAGCGACCCTTCACCTATTGTCTTTGCGCTTCCCCTTCTTTACTGGCATTTATCATCCCTATTTCTTCTGCGAATAAATGCGCTCTTCTCCTTCATCGCTATAAAGACTTCCAACCCTTACCGTATAGCTTCCATCTTTTCCTTTTCCTTCCCTTCGCCATGGACAAAATATCTGAACAAGTCAGCAGTTCCTCTTCCGCTAAAGAAAAGATTGACGATCGCCGCTACATAGCTAATCTGGAGGAGCAAGTGAGGTACTTGCAACAATGGCTGAGGGAAGCTTCCGATAGTAACCGCTCTTTGCGTCAGCAACTGGTCGGGTCCCAAAAGGAGCTATCCAAGCAAATCTTCCTGCAGCAGTCTTACCTTCGGCAATTACTGTGCCAACCCCGGCCGCGCAAAGAGACTCCGTCGGTTCTTCCCAACAAAGAACTGTAATACCCTACATATATATAAGGGTTTTCTTTTGCTATTTCCTCTTTGTGAAGGAATTAGAATATGTAATTTTCCCGAATCAATGAACTTCTCCCGCTTGTCTTCTTCTTCCTATATTTCTTAAATCATACCCCATTGTACCTTCCTCATATCAACACAAAATAATATACAGCGGAGGGCATACTTCAGCTCCTTTGCCCCTTTACCCTTCTGAGAAATAACTCTACTCTGCTGCTTTATCATCGTACAAGAATAGAGATAGGAATAATATATAGTTGAAGAACGAATTCAACTCTTCCGCTTCACCACCACACGGGGATTTTTTCCAGTTCGCAAGGATAAAAATGATATATAATCGAGGAAATCTCGGTTCTTCCGTTCCACCACCACACGGGGATTTCTTCCGCTTCGCGGGGATAAAAATGATATATAACTGAGGAAATCTCGGTTCTTCCGTTCCACCACCACACGGGGATTTCTTCCGCTTCGCGGGGATAAAAATGATATATAACCGAGGAAATCTCGGTTCTTCCGTTCCACCACCACACGGGGATTTCTTCTGCTTCGCGGGGATAAAAATGATATATAACTGAGGAGATCTCAGTTCTTCCGTTCCACCACCACACGGAGATTTCTTCTGCTTCGCTGGGATAAAAATGACATATAACTGAGGAGATCTCAGTTCTTCCGTTCCACCACCACACGGGGATAAAAATGATGTATAACTGAGGAGATCTCAGTTCTTTCGTTCCACCACCATAGAGGATTTCTTCCGCTTCGCGGGGATAAAAATGATATATAACCGAGGAAATCTCGGTTCTTCCGTTCCGCCACCACACAGGGATAAAATAATATGTAGTGCTCAAAGGCCTTCAGCATAAAGAGTATGATGTTTTCACACCACTGTTCTTCCTATCTTCATCCCTCTTATGAAAGCGAGGGCTTCAACACATAATGGGTCATCTGCAGAATAAATCCTCATTTTACTTCCACTTAGGGCCTCCTTTTCTATAAACGAGGAGCCCAATAATCATTATAAGCTCATTCTTCCCCCTTTTTATAGGGGATTCTTCGTCTTCCCTTTTGTTACCTTCATTCCTTACGCCTTTTCGTCTTCTTCATCTTCGTTTGTTCCTCTTTCCGCCGCCATCCTCCGTTGCCTCAATCCCCTATTTCAGCACCTCCCTTCTTCATTCTTAGACCAGCAAGATGCATTCCACTTTCCTCCAAGAAATATCAAGTCGTTACTCACACCTCAAGCGAGGCGAGGGTCAGTCGCCAGCTTCATCCTCCTCCTCACCTTCCCCTATTGCCATCACTCCTGCTCCGTCTCGCCTTTCTTCTTCGCTTCCGCCCGAAACCCTTATTACCTGAGTGCCAGAGGAGACCGGAATAACCAGCCCTTCCTCTCTTCCTCTGTTACTTACAAACCCTAACTCCCCTACTTTTCCCCCTCCGCCGTAAGTGTTCGGAAGACACCTTCTCCTTCATCGCAATCTAAAAATGAATCCATGGAAGGCATACTTCCATGTCAGCCAACAATAGATGCTTGCACATCCTTGCCTTCTTTTTCCCCTGAATACAACTCCACTTTTGAACCTATGGTGATTGACAATTCCCCATTGCCTATCTCCCCTTCTGCCTCTCGCCTGAAGAGCCCTTCCCCTCCTATCGGCACTAGCCCACGTCCTTCTACTTCTTATCTTCTCATCGAAGGCTCCTCCAGCCATATGCTCATCATATCGTCCTCTCCGAATTCCTCGCCCAACCAATTTCCTTCTACAACTCCTAACGTGCCTACATCACAACCGGTCATGGCACATTTTGCCCCCCCGGCTCCTGCTTCTTTGCCCCCACCTATTACCTCTGTGAGCCTTCTGACCAATGCTCCTTCTTCGTCCCCTTCTCAACTCCTGTCTCAACCTATGGATACCACCCCCATTCTTTCCCTGATGAGTGAACCTCTACCTTCGGGGTCGTCCGTCCCTTCTTCTTCCCGTTCTCCTCGGAGTCTTCAGATCTTGAATTTAGAGGAACTGGTCCCCCGCATGGAAGGCCTGCGCCACGCCCTCGACTTGGTATGTTTTTCTAATCAGCTTTTCTAATTTTTCTTACTGAATAACTTCTTTTCAACAACCGGCGTACAGGCCCTAACCAACTACCAAGAGTTGGACCGCTCTCTCCACCAACACCGAGCTCAGTTTCTGGAATCGGAACGGCGGTGACGGGAGGATTTAGCGACTGCCCAAAATCGGGAACAACTCCTGTCGCAACAACTGCAACTATGCTAGGAGCAATTGGCAGGAGCTCACCACCAAATTCAAAAAGATGCCGATACCATCGCAGCATTACAAGAACAACAGCGAGCGGGTGTGGAATCACCTTTACTACAGCGGGAGGTTCAGCCAACCCATCTTGACAAGGAGTCTGCCTCTTCTCAAGAATTGACCCGCCTTCGAGAGCATGTAGCAGAGCTCCTTCAGGGGAAGCAACAGGACTCAGACACCATCGCTCGACTCCAGGCTCAATGCCAGAAAGCGGAGGATAAAATAGGGGACCTCCGCACTCGCCTGTGCAAGGAGGTACAAGAAAACTCCTCTCTCATAAATTCTAGGGCGCATGCTCATGCCCGTCTACGCAGGCAAGAAACCTCCCTCCAGAGACTGAGCACTGAGCTTGTCCGAACCAGATCCTACTCCGAAGCGGTTGAGGAGATTTTGACCTCCATGCGTCAGAACATGATGGAGATGATGCACCTTGTATAGCGGGATTAAACTTCCCGAGCCGACGATATTTCAGTCTTGGCTGATGCCATTATGGAAGTATCCAGGCGCTATAGTGACATGCGCCAATCCCTTCGGGAGCACCAAGAGAAATGTCATAGACTCCATCGGGACCGAAGCCCGGACCGCCCGAACTGACAGGAGCGATTAATCATCCTGCTGCGCGCCACTTATCAAGACGGGTTTAATGAAGCGGTCCGGCAATACGCTGATCAAGGACTTCCTCCCCTGACATATCCTACTTTCTCTTTAAATTGGGAAGCCGTCTTTCGGCGCTATCCCTCTGACAGGTTTAAGTTATAGCTTGATGTATTGTCTCGGAACAGGGCTCCCTTTCCATCCTCTTCTCTTTTTCAAAGTTTATTAGAGGTACTGTATCGCGATTGTGAATGACTCATTAATCAAATTCGGGTTCCTTTTGCATCTGACTAATACAATCAAGTTAGGAAGTACACCCCTTCGGGAATCCCACAACTCCTCTTCTTCTATCCTCCACTTCTCATACAGTGTGAAAAAGTTTCAAATGAATGGCGTTCCAAGGTCGTGGAAGTTCCTTGCCCTGGTCATATTTCAGATAATATGCTGACCCTGCTACGCGGCGCGTTACTTCGTAGGGTCCCTCCCAGTTGGGAGCTAACTTTCCAGGATCTCCAGCGGGGTTCGCCAGAACCAAATCCCCCTCCTAAAATCTTCGAGGCGTCACCTTCTTATTAAAGGCTTGTTGTACTCTCTGCTTGTAAAGCTCTGCTCGTCTTCGTGCCAACTCCCTCTTTTCTTCCACATGTTTCAATAATTTGATTCTGCTCCGGCTCGTACACCTCTATTTGGGCGCTACTTAAGAGGGCTTCGACCGGAATAACATCTTCCGTCCCGTATACTAAACTGAAGGGAGTCTCTCCCGTTGCAGTTTTCGGTGTAGTTCGGTAGGCCCATAGGATTCTAGGCAGTTCTTCTACCTAGTTTCCCCGTTGAACCCCCAATTTGGTCTTCAATCCTTGAATGAGAATTCTGTTAGTGACTTCAACTTGCCCGTTAGCTTGAGGGTGGGCTACCGAAGTGAAAGTTTACTGAATATTAAGGCTTTGGCACCATTCTTTGATCTTTTTGCCCTAGAATTGACGTCCATTGTCGCTAACTATCCTCCGAGGAATACCATATCGACAAACGATATTCTGCCATAGAAATTTTATTACAGCATTATCGGTAATTTTAGCAAGAGGCTCTGCTTCCACCCACTTGGAGAAGTAATCTACGACCACCAATAAAAATTTCTTCTGCAAAGGTTCCACAGACATCGGACCTACTATATCCATTCCCCATTGATCGAAGGGACATGAAGCAACCATAGCTTTCATGAATTCAACCGGTCGTTCGGACCGATTGCTATGTTTTTGACAAGCTGAACAAGTTTGCACTAGGCGAGCGGCATCTTGTTGGTGGGTCGGCCAAAAATATCCCGCTAACAGGGCCTTCCTGGCTAAAGCTATTCCCCCCAGATGATTACTGCAGCAACCCTCATGAATCTCCCGAAGTACCCATTCCGCATCTTCACTTCCCAAACACTTCAATAATGGCCGTCCAAAAGATGTCTTATACAAATCTCCGTTCAAGAGGGTGAAGCGCCGGACTCTGCACCCCTAGGCGGATCGCTCCTTTTCTTCGAGGACTTTTCCATCACGTAAATAAGCTATGATATCGGTCCTCCAATCGAGGTTGAGTGCGGTTGACGTTGTTCCTCCACATTGCATATCGCTAGAAGTAGGGATTTCCACTGGACGTTTCCCATGATTTCACTCCCTCCATGGCGCTAGCCACCCGAGCCAATTCATTTGCCCTCACGTTATT